>JAOEHY010051276.1:0-33527 GCA_025447955.1 Psilopsiagon aurifrons
AATTCTTTCCTGTAAGGGTGGTGAGGCACTGGAATGGGTTGCCCAGGGAAGTTGTGAATGCTCCATCGCTGGTGGTGCTCAAGGTCAGGTTGGAGAGAGCCTTGGGTGGCATGGTTTAGTGTGAGGTGTCCCTGCCCATGTCACGAGGGTTGGAACTAGATGATCTTAAGGTCCTTTCCAACTCTAACTATTCTATGATTCTATGATTTGCTGTTGGAAATGCCAAGTGCAATCATTTTCTGTACTCACTAGCCACTTCCTTCTGAGTGACTACCTGAGTGAAATTCTAAGTGTCAAAAGCATCCTAAATGCATCTTCATTCTATGCCAGAAGGCTAACCAAAAAACCAGCTTTTCATCCTGCCTCAATCTGGGAAGAAGCCAGTGGAAATTGTAGTGATCATACCTAAACTAGTGGGATGCCTGATCATTGCAGCAAGCCAGCTTTTAATGTTAACAAGGACTGTCACAATGCAAAATGCAACCTCACTTTTTTGACTGTTCAGCTGAAAAAAACTGCAGAAACTTTTTAGGTGTCTGATTTGCAAGAGCTAGCACTTCTTCCGCTGAAATACATTAGCAGCTTCAGTAATTAGTAGGCATAACCATTTCTTGTGAGTTCTCAGGGCCATATCCTCAGCTGGTGTAAATCAGTGACACTCCAGCACTGGAACTGTATTATTTTACACACCCTGAAATAGTCATGCATACTAATTATTGCCTTACCCATTACTGCTATTGTCAATTCAGACACCTGATTTACATCAGATGAGTTTGTTCCATAAAAAATAAATAAACTTTCCAAATAAGTTAGGCTAATGCCCTCTGTTATCTATCAAATCAATGTTCAATAAAGTGACACCATTATACATAAATCATGACTTCAATTATTTAATCAAGATGAGTATGTATTGCTTTTCTTTCACTGTTTCATAAAGTTAACCATGTGAGCACATGCAAACAGGCACACTGTGATTGTGGGGCTGGAAGAAGGAGTTAAAAGCCCCACCCAAGCTCTCACAACCTAACCTTTGGAGCATGCAGCTGATAATGCGAAACAGAACATAATGCCCCAGAGGAGATACATCTGGAGGTCAACCCAGTCAGATATTGTGGAACCATTTCAAGAAAGCAATAAAAAATCTAACAAAACCTAGAGAGAAAAAAAAAAAAAATCCCATCTTTGATATAGACACACATCCAACCTAAGCTAGATAAGGGTAGAGAAGCCTGATTTCATTTTCGTACCCATCAGGCAACCTAAGAGCTGAGTTTTCCCCTCCACAAACACAAAGTGAGGTTTTTAACTGAAGCTTATTAAGGCTTAGTTTGTCTAACCCAAGCATAATAAATTCATGTGTCAAGATCAGAGCTGATTGTTCATCAGAGAAAAATGAGACAAGATAATCCGCTTTGCTGAAAACGTAATGCTTTAGGAATGTTACAAACTACTGTAAACGTTTAACTCCCCTGGCCTCTTCAGTGGTTATATAACAGAACACCCATTGAGGGGCTGATTCTTATCTCTTGCTTGCATTAGGCCATGTCTAGACAAGGGTTTGAAGGTGTGTTTTTTGGAAGGGCAGGCAGAGTGGTCTAGCTGGCTGATCAGGAAGTCCCCCTCTCCTTACCATAGGGGCTTCAAAGGGTGCAGAAAGGGTGAAGCGTGAGTCCTTCTCCTTCAATTTTTAGCTCAATTAATTTAGCAGCCAACAGGGATTTGTCCACACTGGAGTCAGAACATGACCTCAAACAGGTGAATGAGGAAGGCTCATCACTCTGCCCATTCCTGGTCTAGAGCTTTCAAAGGGTCTAAGGCTTTGCATATCAAGGGCTTTACAGAATTATTTCCAGTATGTCCACTTGCATGCCACATACATGATAGACGTAGGTATCTCACACAAGACTGAGCAGTACTTTGCCTTTGTGAGGCCTGTAGTAGAGATAGGGGATGACTTTCCAGTGGGGGTCAACACTTTGACAGCATCCTATTTACAGGAAAATTATTCTAGTGTTGATTTCCTGTTCCACTTCACCTACCTGGGTGTAATATTTTTATCTTTGTTGCCCCCATTTTGCAACCAACTTGTCCCAGCCTCCCACTTCTACTACACATACATGTCCAGCTGTTAGAAGAAACATTTTTCCATCTCTGATTTGCCCCTTTACATTTCAGAAGCAGCAGCATACAGCAATAATGAGAATCCTTAGGGCACGCCAGGTGCCCATCTGTGGCTTGTTCCATGCAATGTTGTTACTTTCATGAACATGTTCTAAGAGCAACATTTCTAACACTTACATGCATTACATCTTTTTTTCTTTGCTGTTTTGGGGCTTTTCTTTTGTTTTCCCTAAGGAGTCCTAAATGTTTCAGAATTACTTGAGTAGATCATTTTATCGTCACTTCAAGTTCAATGTACTTCTGAGGATTCTTGGAAGAGAGCTATTTTATTTATAGCAATTATTCTAATGTCTTTTTAAATTTTTTAGACAACTTTCTTGTAGGTGAAGTGAAAAAAATAGTGCATTTGTAAATGTGTAGTTTTTCTTCTTATAATCACAGTTTTGATTTCAGTTTTTTATAAAACAAGGGAAAAAGGGAAAAAAAGAACTTGGTTAAGTTTAAACTACATTCTGAAGGAAATCAGTTAAGCTATCAAACTGCTGATGAAAAGTATGAGGAGAAATGCTGTCTTACTAAAATACATGGGAAGGTGATTATTTTACTGGTGCCAGGAATTTCCACCAGTGTTTTATAAATTAAATACATACAGATATGCATATACGCATGCACACATATTTGCTTTTCTTCTATAATAATGCAAGAGTAGCAAGGCTGGTTATAACTCTTTTTGTAATGGAACTTTCATTCTGTATACACACACTTTAAATCTGGTATGATAACAGTGGTTTACAGTGTCATTAAGATGGCTGGGAAGTAGCTAGCAAGAAATAAAGTCTCCTGTCCTATCTGGAACATATCAGCTCTTTGTAAAAATATATTTTTAATAAAGAGTGGTGCTTTAAGTTTTCTATCTTGTTATATGCCTAAGTTCAGCAAGTTAAGTTCAATCACACATCTGACTTCTAGCCTTCCAGTACACAATAGGGGTTTAATGTTTAAAGTTAAGTGCATGTTTCAGTATGATACTGAATAGAAGCCAAAATGAAAACGTATCTGATTTAAGATGAAAATTCCTGCTCTAAGTTTTCTCCCTTGAACTCTGGCTCCGATTTGTGAATGCAGGGAGGATGTTCAGGTTTCTGCGTGGAACCCAGCAGGAACGTCAGCAGTTCTGCTTCACTGCTGAGTGTCAATAGTGTTCGGAGATCAGAGCTCAGAGCTAACGCTTAGGAGGGGCAACCTTGTCAGTCAGCACTTGAGTACTTTGCTCTGTTCTTGACCAGCCCATGCAATTTGTGTTGCCCTCAAGGTAAGTTGAGTGGGTGGATCATGGAAGTGAACAAACAGCCTTCAGGATAATAATTCAGCTTCTCTCCTTTTACCCTGAAGCAGTATATTTTCACACACAATCAAGGTGCATAAGACAATATTCAATTTAAAGAGGTATTCAGAATAGGGCAGGTTGTATTTAAAAAGAAGAGAGCAGTATGCCTTTTATAAATAATGCAGTGGCTTGCAGTCGTAAGGCAAGCACTGGAGTTAAAGACAAATGGGACAGAATTCCTGGCCTGGCTGATGGTTACTGTGTGAGTAAAAGCTCATGAAGTGACTGAGCAGACAGAAAGGCAGGTACTGCTACAAAGCTTGTACTCTCCCTTGAGTACAAGGGTTGCTTCTGGCTCACATCACAAGCCTTTCCAAAGTGGTGATAGACTAGGAGTGGGCTGCAGCAGAGGCTCTTCTGTCCTAGTTTAGCCAGTGGAAAGGGCTGTCCTAGTTCAGCCAGTGGAAAGGGCTGGACTTCTAGGCAAGGCAGCACTGCGTTCTTGACAACTGTGAGAGAATACCTGAGCTCCCAAGAAGCCAGGCAAGGATCCTGCCTCCCCAGTAAGGAACCTGTCTTGAAGGCATAATACAGCCCTTCCTCTGAATTGGAATTTCAGACTTTCTGACCTTCAGCATGAGGAAAGTCATCAGATAACAAAAACGTAGTAGGAGACCAATCCCTTGAAGATTTCTCATCTCTAACTTATAGAAATACCTAATGGAAAAATTTCAGAGCTTGTCTCAACTTTTGCGTTCCTCTTTCAGTCACAGTAGGTGGCCAACATTCAAAGCTAAAAGTAACAGCTTCAATGAAGTGAACTCTCTTTACCGAAAGATTACCTCAAATCTGATTTTGCCTGTTGCAGTTATCAGTTATGCTGCACAACTCATAGTGGCCATTTGTCTTCAATGTTTTTGTCCTGATCTGTGTATTGACATATCAACAGGTAGGACAGATGGAAAATATGAAGAATATGAATCTTGCTACAAATAACAACTCAGTCTATTATGTTACTGCTAAAATATGTAAAAGTTTACAGTGCTTTTTTTAATAATAACATTAAAGCATTCATGTGTAATTAAATGTGATATATAAGTAATGCTCTTTGCTTACAGCTGTTGACTACACTGTTCTCATTCTGCCTAACTTAATATAAAATTGTTAATTTTCAAGCTTTTTCACCAGTGCATATGCTGGTAGTTTAGGTCTGAGTCAGCAAGATATTAATACCACAACACAGATATCTTCTTATATAGTCATAAAGATTCTCTATTCAAGATATGACCTCTTTTTGATAAATTTACCTGTATTTTTGAACTGCATCATGAACAAAGTTGAATACTCAAAATTTTTTTGCCAGTCTTGCAGGTGATATAAATTATCTATTTTCATTATATTTATTTGTCTCCGTGGGCCTAAATAATCAGCAAGCATGGCCAGAGCTCACACCACTGTACAGCTTGCATCTGTGGTAGATATAGCCCCTAAGTAGGTATTCCTTCCTTGCATAAACTGCTGTATATTGAGAAAACTACACATAATCAAAGTTATTCTGGGGGCTAGTACTCACACACAGTTTATTCAGTACTAACAGTTACTTGACCTACCTGCAAAGAGAAGGAGAAACTGCTCTTTTATATACTCTTATGCAAATGTCTTAAATATTAAATGAACTGTGCACAAAACTTTTCTTGTGCGAAGGACTGATAATACTTTAGACCTCACTTGAAATCTAGGTCACTTTGACCTTGTGTAAATGAAATCTTGCATTTCACTGACTTTTCACATGCTTGCTCTGTCTTGAACAAAACCTCAGAGTCAAATAAGCACCAGCTTCAATTTAGAGGGTGATTAACTTAAGGAGTTCTTTGCTTCTTCTTCAAGAAGGTTAATGTGACCTTGAACGGCAGGAGAATATTATGTATTTATTTGTATTGTTGTATCTTATGCTGAGTGTCATTATGAGAAGTTCACTTGAAAATGTTATTTTAAAATCTTAACAAATAGACACTTTTCTTTTACCGCCTTCTTGAGGTTATTAGTCCATCTAAGCTGAAAATAATCAGTCTGTTGGCTCTCTTCTACCATAACGGTATTCAGCCAAATTCATGCACATATTTCCCATTTGCTTCAGTAACAGTCTTATTGATGGTGCTGCTATAAATTCTGTCTCTACCTTCTCTCTAATTGGCACCAACATCAAATGCAAAAGGATGTCCTTGGAAAAAGAAGAGTCCAGGAAGCAAAAATGAACAGCTAAACTCCATTCTCCATTGTACATATGGCTATCTATTGATTTTTGTGAGTTTATTCCGCATAAGGGCTTTGTTCTTCCTTTGTTAAATTCAAGTAAAAATCATGTTAACATGAGTGGGGCAAAATTAGGCATATAAGTGAAAGTGAAGTCAAATCCTGTCTGAAGAATTCCCACTTAAGACTTACAGCCTAACACAGTGATCACTGAAGCATTTCTAAAGGTCATTGTCTGATATGATCTTTTCATAATTGTTAGTGGAATGAAGGCATCTTTATTCTGCTCTGCTTACTAGCAATGCTTATATAAAAAGTGGATTATTCACAGCTCCTTTCATTTTTGAAAGTGGGCATTATTTTTTTAGGGAGAAAGAAAGCATAGCCAGTGTGAATAAAACTGAACACAATCAGTTGAAGATTATATGCTAGCCAAACAGTGCCACTTGTGTTTTCCACTTGTAATTTGTATAGATGATCTGTCTATTTTGAAGAGCAGCGCTGTCAGTTTAGGAAAAAAAGCCTCAGAAATTAAATTCTATTGATAATGGAAGAGTAGGAGTGATTCCAAATCATGGCAATGCCCTTAATTATATGCCAATTGCCATTCTAGTCATACAATGTTATACTTGCAGCTCTTCCTTGAGGAAAGACATTCCCATTGTCTTGCTGCTCTAGGAAACCACACTTCTTAGTATAGCTGAATGTGAGTGCAATGTCTTTTCAGTTGCAAAGTGGAAAAGCAGTTAGATATTTCAGTCCACACCTATTTTTCTAAACTGATCAGAACTTTCTTTGCATTTTTCCTAACCACATTTGTACACTGCTGAATTCTTCATTAGAGTGAAAATGAAAATACACTTTCTCAAGCTGACATTAAGAAAATGACCTCTTTGGCCTGGGTCTATCAGAGTGTTTGACAGTGTTAATAGTCTGTCAACATTGTAATGGATGTTGTTGTTGATGAGACTGCCTATAGCTGAGAACCCCATTATGCACTAAAAAGCTATCTCTGATAGTCAAAATCCTCTATTAGAGTCTGCTAGGGAACATAAAAACTTCTCCTAAGAAGGTAAATACTAATGCCAAGAAGAAAAGACGAGAGGTAGAAAAGGGACAAAATACATAAAGGATCAGAAGGAATAAAAGACAGATATTGCAGTAGAGAGAGAAAAAACTTTACCCTAAACAAAATTAGTCCAAATGGTCTATAGGGAAGCAGGGAAGAGAAATAAAACCTCATCAGTTTGTGTATTCAGACTGGCTAAGTTTCAAGCCAGTGAATAGTCCCAGTGAAGTCAATAATACAACTCATAGCCTCAGAGTTATGCATTTATATAAGGCCATTGCAGGACTGATTAATCTTGCATGTTTCAGGAGGCATTCTAGTGCTTTCAAGGATGAATCATTTGAAAATAAAACAGATGGGTAGATAGACGAGAGGTAGAGAGCTAGATGTAGTTCTGTGTGTCTCATAATAATTCTGATGTAATCAAGCTGACTTTTCAAGTGGAATTTGTTCAAATGTTCATACACATACTCCACATACAGAATTCATTTGCAGTTTCTATGTGGTGGCTCCCTCATAAGAGGGAATTTGATTAAAGTGTACCTTTTGAGAGGGAGGATGCTAGTAGAGTCACTGTCTGAAAGTTGTTGATTTATGTCTGCTTTCAGGTATTGCATATGAAGCCAGTTCTCAGGTGATAAGTAACTGCTTTCAGAAGTAGGTTGACTATTTTCAACAAATTTGCTTGAAATGCTTGAGAAAATAAATATTTTGGATCTGAAAACATTTTAGCATGACTGCAATTTTTAATAGTTTTAGGAAATATTAGCACACTCATCTCATTCTCACAAGCCTAATTTCTTCTCAGCCAAAAATAAAAAAAAGTTTGGAGGCTGTGATTTGAAATTTAACACCTGTAACAGTATCTGTTGGAGGCAGCAGGTCCTGATTCCTCCAGAGTAATAGGAACACCTAACTTTTCTGTAACGAATATTCACTTCATTTGCCTGCAAACAGTATAAAGACAACTCATTTATGAACATTCCTGCATTGAAGTGGCTGCTAGCAGCTTTTAGATTTGAAACCAGAGGGTTTTTTAAAATGAGTATGTGTTCTGGTATGGTGCTGGATGCATAAAGGTCTTCTTGATCCTTTAGGTAAGTAATTTACATAGTTAGCATGGTTAGTAGTGGCTTTTTCACAGATAGTAGCTGAGACAGCATCTTTTTTATCTGGCACCAAAATGATGAAAGAGATGCTTTTACTTGCTTTCATGGAATGACCTATTGAAGGTCTAAGTGGATGTGAGCCTGGGGCCTAAATGATTTCTGGCACCTCCCAGCTGAATGGAAAATAATATGTCTTGTACAACTTCTGTCTTTTCTGAGCAATACCAGGTTTAGACCAGAGCTGTGTAAGAGTAAAATAAACTTTATAGGCTACCACCGTAGCTATGAGAACTCTTTTATTCATGTGCAAAATGGTGACATTCACATCCACTAAACAGGAAACACATACATCTGATGTACGGCACTTTTTCTCGTCCTTCTGGAAGCCTACACTCCCTTCCCTTGCTACACTACTGAAGGGAGCTCCAAATAGCAGCAAATACAAAGTGTAGGAACCATTGCCTTAGCTGCTGCTGAGAAGAGACAGCAGCTCCACAGAGGGACAGTGAGCAGGGTGTGGTTGAGAAGAGACCAAGAAGGGGGGCACACAAGTACCAAACTCCAGAGACTTCATCTCTGGGTCTACTCTAGGGACACAAATGCAAATGTGACAACTGCTACATCACCTTTATCATTCCAACCCTGGTGATCTGGGAACAGCCAGATTTCTGCAATGAAAAGGCCTCATTATTAGTATTGCTTTCTCTAAGAGGGATAGGTAGCTCACTTTGTGAGCATCAGTTATTCTAGCCTCCATATGCTTAACACCCTTGAGTTTGGTTACTGGGGAGGCTGTAATCCAGAGTTACACAGATGAGCCCAGAACAACATTTTCCAGAAGCAAGTTGGCTTGTTTAAAAGAAATAGAAGCAGCAGCGAAGAGGTGGTGCATTAATGAATGGTACAATGGGCCACTGATACTGCCCTCCTGAAACAAAGCACTCTTTGCAAGAATTCTCTCCTTTAGCATGTGACAGATCTTATGACCTGAGATCGTAAGGGCTCACACACTGAAACAAGAGAGAAAGCAGGAAACCCTGTCATTTCTTTTCCCCATAGGATAAACAACATTTTATTCTACCTTTAACCCTGGAGGGAGACACTGCCACTTAGCAAACAAATCTATATTAAGTGCACTTGCTGGAATTATTTACAGTGTAATTTGTTCCAGAAAATGACACTAATAATATATCACTGAATTCAGAAAAAGGAATTTGACATGGATAAAGGCCTTCTGAGAAGTAAAAAGCACCCACCTTAATGAGCATGTCTGACTGAGGAATTCCCTGTTTTCCTGTCCCAAAAGAGAAGAGAAATACTATTGTCCCACAATACCCTTTTGCAACTCACAAGACAAGCCACTTTTGGCACCTGGCTTTAACCATAGATAACTCTGCAGCAAACAAGAACAACTCTCCTGCACCTTAGCAATATATTTCTGAAAAAGCAAAAGCTCCTCCTCATTGCTCAGAGATCAATTTGTCTGCAGAAATAAGGATTCATACACACATCTTTCACCACTGTAGACAATTGTATAGTTGTTTAATTCTCATATCGTACAATATTGTTAACCAAAGAAAAGGGAGATTGTAATATCAAAAATTAAGCAAAAATGTACTTCTTCAGTGTATGTTAAGAATTAATTTCTTTTGGTTGCTTCTTCTTCTGGTTTCCAGATATGCCTGTATAACTTCACTTTCATGTAATGTGTTAGGAGTTTATTCAGAAAATAGAGATATCCTGCTGGCCAAATCTGTTTTTGTAATGGCAACCCTGCAGGTTGTATGCTACTAACACAGTTTTTATGCCAAGAAGTTCCTGTATTAAATAGGGGGGTTAAAAGTCAGTCCTGCCTTGCAGCTGCTTTTAGTGAGTTTTGGCAAAGCTTCACCACTCTGTCCATAAATGTATGGTCTCATTGCTGTATAGAACATTAATCAATGTTATCTGCCTCATGATGACTGCAGAACAGTCTTGTGCTGTGATTTTGATGGAAACTGCAGACAGGATCACATGTTCCCATTATTTCTTATATTCTTAGTAGAGCAGCTGTAAACATTAGTTCAGATTAGGTTTATTTCAACGGTTTATTTCAACAGTTTATTTCAACAGTGAGCACATTTTCAGCAGAGGGTAGGAAAATGACCCTGATATTACTTGCTCTGCAGAAATCCTTTTATAAATAGTAAAAGGTGATACCAATTATCTCTCTCTGCTTTGGAAGCTTTGGATTTTTTGCTATTTAAATAATGCCCAGGACAGTAGGGTTCCTTGAAATGTACGATTAAAAGGAGGTAAAATATATACCAGTGTATGGGGTTTTTTTTTGTCTATGGTGGTTTCATAGGAGACTTTGTGCTACCCCACTGCAAAATGCAGATATCACAAAATAAACATGAGATACTTTTTTACATTGGAAGAAAATCAGCGGTGATTTTCCTGATTATGCTCTCACACCTGAGAAATATTCTTACCAGGTACTCTCTAACTTAAATGCTTGGATGTAATTCAGGAAAACTCCAGTTATTTTCATTGATACATAGGAAGTCAGGGATCTTGATATAGATAGCTTGAGAAGCACCTTACTTTGGTATCTAAAGCAGCCATATGTAGGCACTCACCCAGCTGTTCCTTTTTTGCAAGTGAGAGGAAGAGGAAAAGTTTCACCAGCAGTTATCTTATAATCCTCTGAGTGCTTCTAAGAAAGCTACAATAGGATGTCAGGTTAAGCAGGTGGCATAGATATATTCTGAATATGAATGAACATGGTTTTCAGAATACAGGTAGCTGAAATTGTGTGTCCATTGGAACACATATTGGAAGACATATCACTGCTGAGATACAGGAATGATAAAGGACATGTTAAGACACAGATAGAGAAATTAGACAATCTGATTGTCTTTAAAGAAGATACGTACTTCTGTGCCATCTGAAGGGGGCCTATAGGGATGCGGGGAGGGACTTTTCATTAGGGACTGTAGTCATAGGACAAGGAGTACTGGGTTCAAACTTAAACAGGGGAAGTTTAGATTGGATATGAGGAAGAAATTCTTTAACGTAAGGGTGGTGAGGCATGGAATGGGTTGCAAAGGGAAGGTTGTGAATGCTCCATCCCTGGCGGTGTTCAAGGCCAGGTTGGACAGAGCCGTGGGTGATATGGTTTAGTGTGAGGTGTCCCTGCCCATGTCAGGGGGGTTGGGACTGGATGATCTTAAGGTCCCTTCCAACCCTAACTATTCTATGATTCTATGATTCTATGATCTGAACTCCTAGGATTCACAAAAGTTATTTTCCTTGTTTTATGATCTGAGAAAATAATAATCAAAATCATTGAATCATAGAATAGTTAGGGTTGGAAAGAACCTGAAGTTCATCTAGTTCCAACCCCCAAATGATGAAATACAATATCATTTTGAAGCTTAGTTCACGTCATAATGCTTGTGTGTTTGACACATATGTAGAACTTAACATTTTTCTTTTCAAACACAAAAAGCCCTGATTCTTTCAACATATGTTTAATTATTACTATGTTATTATTATGACTATTGTTGTTGTTGCTGTCATCATCATTATTGTTTTTGTTGTTATTATTATTATTACCGATTTAACCTTAGCAGCTCATAAACCTGTTCTTCAGTAACCTCATTCATGTACGAACTGAATGTCACTGATACTAGTGACTTACATTCTAATTAGATCATTTCTGTCTGCTGTCTGTGTGAAAAAAATTGGTTTTGTGTTCCAACATCACCTAATCTACTGATTAGGTGATGACTGGTGAGCTAATCTTGTATTTAGCTCACCAGTAATACCCTAGTAAGGACACTCCAAAATGATTTTCAAGTAATGATGAATCAGCAGATCCTCTTCAGCAGTTATTCTCGCAGCAGAACACAACTTGCACACGCAGCCTTCTTCCCCCGGTATTTGAAAGAAGGTGCACAATTCAGGCCAACCCTGCCTCTTTTACACAAGGTGTAAATAATCAAAAACCCCTTCAATACCAAAGTGAGAGCAGAGAAATCCAAGCAAGTAGGTGTTAAGTGATGAGAGACCTGACTGCAGCTGGTGCTCACTGAAACATCTGCTTGAAGAGGGAAGAAGAGTGGATTAGGTGAAATAATGATGTAGAAGAGGTTCATCTTGTACCTTAATCCAGTGAAAATAGTATTTAGCTGTTTTGAATGAAGAAAGGAGAGGGTCTTTTATTCTGAAGATCTTATGCTCTTGAAAATAAAGTGGAACTTGCATCTGTGTCCTTCGATGTTGACCTCTTTTCATTGCTTATGACAGCAAACCCTACCTGTTTTGTGTTCTGTAACAGAACTCAATTACACATAAGGAAAATAGGTCTGTTTTTAAAATTAAATGTATTATCTGGCATAAGAAGCTTTCTGTTCTTTCAGTAGAGAAAGATAATAGACTCTTTAGATGTTCTGTCCCTTGCTGAGGCTACAGTTCAGTAGTGCTGTCTGATTGAGGCTGAACAAAAGGTTAAACCTCCCTCAGTGTCTCACTTCTTTTGTGTAAAGTCCAAGAATCAGTTCTGCTTTAGGATGAGAAACTTGCAAACAAGGTGCTGCCATAGAATGAATCCTGAGCCTAAACTCTGGAACAGAGGACCTGCTGGCCTGCTTTGCCTCCTGATAACCTCTTTAATTATCTTATTAAAAGAGTTTATTTTTTAAAGGCTTATATGACTGCGTTGTCACACTGTTCCGCTTTCCTTGTACCATTTGTTCCTAATAAGCTTCATCAGCACTGCCATGAATCAGGAATTAGTGTTGCATCAATTTGTATTGTTCTAAACATAAAGACAGTGCTGTGATTGGGTATTTGTCCCTGAGATGCATATAATGCTGTATTAGGAGTCCCAGAGAAATATTTTAATCTCAACTGAAGTGATGGCTCAACTACTTTGGTCTATCAATGAAACTCTGATGCATTTTTTAATAAAAAAGGGGAAGCTGCTCTTAGCATTCTTTTTGTTAGCCATGCAGTCATGATGCTAATTTAAACCTAGTTAAAAACTGTTATTACCTTCACAGAAGCTGAACCTTGCTGACCAAAAAAAGGAATGATTTTACCTGTAGGGCTGAACTAGTTAAGAGAAGAAAGAAATGGAAAGATGGATCTAAGGCAAACATTTGTTATACCCTCAGATGACACCTTGACTTTTCCTATACCAGAAGTTTCCTAACCTTCATATATACAAGTGTTTAGCAAATTAAATATTAATCTTTCACTTGTGGAAGAACATGGGCATAGAAAGTACAACTTATTCCACTTGTACTTGCTGACAGTTATCTGCTGCAAAGGATTAGCTCTATATTCAGCAGTAATGAAGCTCTTGTTTTCAAATAAAGAGGTTAATTGTCTTTGTACAAAATATGCATATCTAGCATATATGATTAATATTGGTTTTGTGAAGACTTATTGCAAAGGAATCTAAAATTGTCTATTCTCTACCATTTTTTCAATAATCTATCCTTGACCAATAATTATGCTTACAGAGCCCTTGTTAGCATGTCATTACAAGTGCTTAATAAGTCATCTGTGCCTTCAGTGATTCTGTTGTTATACTACAAACATGTTGCCACCTGTAAGCCTTTGCGTTGCTTCTTTTTGGTCTGTTTTTATCACAGGTGTCATGGCAAAGCTGATGACCTTCTACTTGGTTAGACTATAAGCACAAGCAGCTACAAACCAGGTTCTAATCCTTGCTGATATGTGAAGTTTTAGCATCAGTTTAAGAAAGTAGGGGGGTCATTGTATCTATGTAAAATCTAAATAAAGACACACATTATGTATCTGCCTGACAACTGAGAAACATGAACTTGCAAATTCTGTTTAATATTTCATGGTGATATGTATGTGGTATAATTCTTTCAGCAAAGATTTTAACAGTTTTGACACTGAGATGGTGTTCTCTGCCTATATGTATTATCTTTCCACCATAGATCCGGAGGTACATAAAAGCTTGTTTTGACAGACAGTTGGCTAGTACTGCTCTGTATTTGTCTGCAAATACATCTTAGAACTTGTGCATAGCCAAAAAACCCCAACAATGTTTGCAAAAATATATCTTCGTCATGCAAATTTCATCAATGATCATTAATCTTTCTGATTCTAAATATTCCAGTTATATTCATATTTTTTAGATCTGTTCCCATAGTGGGGAGCTCAAAGTTTTTGAGACATCTTAGTGTAAAAGAAATTTTCTGTCCTTACTCCTCCATTTTTATTCCTGATTTTATCTTAATTGGGATGGTTTTAGATTTACTTAGTGAATGTACCATTATGTTTCATTCAGCTGCTTTGCTAGACCCAGGCATTGGAGGAATACTTAGTGACTATAACCTTATTGATTTATTTTATTTTATTGGTTTTATTGGTTTTTAATTCATTTTGAGTAACATTACTTTGCTGATGGTAAATAATGTATATTTTCTCATTTGTCCCTAGTGCTGTATGATGAATAGTAATGAAGTGTTAATTTTATTTTCTATGTACATAACAGTATTACTGGAAAAATCTTAAAAAAGTAAAACACTCATTCAGACAGTTGAAGAATGAGCAATGTCAGAGTCCTCCAAGCATTAGATTTGTCACTGATGATAACTATTCCTTTCTCCCATAGTCTCTGAAATTTTCAGAGCAATCTCCACATACACAATTTAAAAGTCACAGACACTTTTGAGGTCTTTGTCATCAGCAAACAATGGACCAGATCCTCAGTAAATGTAGATTTTTCATTGCTCCATTTTTGCTAATAAAACTTTACAGCTTACAGCAGTCGGGGGTCCAGCCTACTGCTTCCAGGATGACAACATTTCAGAGTTATTCTGTTTTATAGAATTAGATATTCTAATTTTAATTTGTTGTGTACCTAGATCCATCCCTCCAACAAATAAAAGAGGAAGGAAAAAAAAAAAAAAGAGATTAAAAATATTCAAGATTTAAGTAACGAATGCTGCAGGGCAGGCAATAACATTTGATAGTAACTGTGTCTTGCTTGTTTCATCCCAGGTTATTAATGAAATGTGGGTGTACATGTTGTTGAAAACATTTTTATGAAGGAGCTCACTCTCTGAATTGGCATGTGGTTGTGCATAAAGGACAACTTTGATTGTATAAACTGAGAGAGAGGGTAGCCAAAAAGGTTTTCTTCCAGTCATAGTGCATGTAGATACATTTTAAGCATCCTACTACTTCCTTCTGGCAAAACTCCAATTAGTTAGATCCCTCTCCTCTATTTACCTGCAGTCAGGGTCTGCACTGCATAACTATAGTGGAATATTTCTCTCACCTGTAAAGCCAGAATTATTTTCACAGCATGAATTTGCTTTTAAAATCAATTTTAAGGAAAAAAAAACCCAACAAAACCCTGGATCCAACATTCCTCTCTAAATATATTCTCCCTACAAAGACCACGAGTTTCAATGGTACAAGGACTGAAAGATACTAAGTCAATAAAAAATGTATTAGCAAGCAACTTAGTAAGCTTAGTCTATCCTTAAAACAAAAAACTTTGCACACAGTAAGAGGCAAATTATTTCTAAATAAATTAGAACTAGAACAAAAAAGGTTATGTACTGCCACATAAAAGGAGCTAATGAACTGAAAGGGCAATACACTGTACTAAGACTATTTGAATATGTGCATTTTAATGACAGTTCTAAACCAGCAATTGTTCAATTAAATACAATCTGTCATGGTGGGGGAAAAGGAAGCAGTCATTCTAAAGAAAGACGTTTCACCGTGAATGGTAACTTATCACTGACTTAAACGTGTGTGTGGTGTTTAAATAACATTCAACAATTAAATAAATTTAAAAATTATGAGCTTGTAAGAGGATTTTCGTTCCATTGTTCATTCCTTTTTAGGCTTTCCAGCAGTACAGAACACACATCTTCCTTTGTTTGCCCTTTCGTTTCTTGAAGAATATTTGTCTTTGTGGAACTTAAGCAATAAAGTCGTATTTGCTTGCAGTTCTCCAGTAATTCTCAGGAAAGCAGCTGAGAGCAAGTCCTAAGCTGTCCCAACTCAATGCTATTCAGATATTTAGGACATAATGTTTTTTCGCCTATTCAAAGCTCCAGCTGCACTGCATACTCATACAGTATTATACTTCAGAGTGTGGTACGTTTTCTTCACATCTTGTCTTCAGCTAGTACCCGCTGTATAAACAGTGTCTTTCCACATGAGGAAGTCACAGGCATTTCACAAATGGCTAGCAATCTAAAAAGCAAAGTTTGAAAAAAATGTAGCAGAGGAGCCTAGGGGTAAAAATAAAAGACCATGATGTTCCTGAAAGCTAAGGGCATCATGTATCTCAAGGAAGATTGTATTATAGATGCCAAAAGATAGAAATGATTGACATTCAACAGGAAATGGAAGCAGGGAATAGAAACCTTTTTGGGGCATATTCTTATAAGTATACAACAGTAATAACCCATTATTGCTACTTATCATTTTTCTGCAATTTAGAATATGTCTATGATTAGTAAAACCAGCCAGCTTGATCACATTAGACCAAAGCTTTGGGGGGACATTTAAGTGTTCATATCTCTCAAATGTCCTGATTTAACTGGGGCATCCTGAAATTTTACAGTAAATCAGAGTTCCAGCTCTCGCCAAACCAGCAGGGAAATTCTCACTTTCGCTTATTCTCCCTTTATGCTGGCACTTTCTAGAGGGCAAATAGAGGTCTGACAAAACATGGACACACAAACGTCAGATGTCCCACTATTTGAATACAGAGGTGTTTTAAAGGTTTGCTACTTGGGCAGAATTGCTTGCCCATATAAATGGCCATTTCCAGTGAATTAAAAGCAAGGAAAAATACTGTTTAGACTGAGATACATGTTATTCAATTACACTTTCACTTTAAAACAACTCTAGGAGCTTCTGTTTTCTATGCTTTGTGCTTGGAAACAATGCTGATTTAACATGCCAAGTCCATTTACTTTTTGTCTCATTTCAGGGATTATTTGTGTGAAACTTGTTGAGAATTTTTTACTGACTTTTTTCATTAGAAAGTGCCTAGTCATAGAAATCTGTGCCAAGAAGCATCTTTTTCAATGAGTTTCTTCATGAAAAATTTCTCCATTTTTTGTGGACAAGAATATCTCCTCAAGAGTAGGAACTGAGCTCAAAGTAACCAAAAGAACACCAGAAAGCGAGGCATTAGCACTCCAAGGGTTCAGTTCTAAGGTTTTCTATATTTTAAAAGGACCTCCAAGCTAATGGCAGTTTTGAGGTATTCCTGTCATTTTTCTGTGGAATATCATTGGAATACAAAGTCTTAAATACACACCCCCCCCCCATAAATTCATAATTTTAAACATTTTCAGGAATAGTAATCTATTTTATATGCAGCTGTACTACGGACATGGCTTCTGAAGATTTCTAGCTACAAGATTGGGGGGTGTGTGTGTGTGTGTGTGTGTGTGTTCAGTGGAAGCTCCTGGGGCCAAGTACTGTCACCTGCTTTTACTACTTGCCTATAGGCAAAAACACAAACCTGGAAAAAGGAAATATAACTTCAAGATGACATGAGCAGTAGATGTGAAGTACAAAGTAGAATAGCAACAAATAGAAATACGTATAGATATTTAACATGGAAACCTATCCAAGGGGTTTCATCCGGTATTAATACAATGAAGATTCATAATCTGTGAATGATCTTTGTAACTGATCATATTTCTTTTCCTTTCTGTTACATTACACCACATGTAGTCATTTTTAACTGCACGAAGAATCAGACCATCTTTACTTTTGCTCTCTGTAAGCTGGAAGAGGAGCAGAAGACCTGAGAGTGGAGAACAAAGTCATAGGTGTCAGGAAAGTGTCCGCCCAGCCTAGTTTGGCTGCAGTATTTGTGCAGTTGTTCACAGGCTGGCATTGTTTGCAGGCTGCAGAGCTAAGCCTCCCAGTAGCTTCTTTCTGTCCAACTGCAGCAGTAAAAACATTCAGGAGAGGTAGTGTTGCTGCCTACAGGGGATCATGCCCCTTTGTAGCTGGTCACATAGCAGGATGAGGCTACAGCACAGTTACTAATCCTAGAGGAGGGAGCCTGCCCTTGTCACAATTTCCAGCCACAAAGTCCAGTGTAGTCATAGGATGGGACAGATGAATCAGGGTAGGAAGGAACAGGGAGTACATTTTTGCAGTCAAATCCATTAGTGCAGTGTTTTAGATATGGAACTGAAATCTGAAAGCAGCTTTTGGACAGCATCAGCTGAGTATTTACGGTGTATCAGGCTAATTCTCATGCTGAGAATGCTGACCACTCTAGGGAAAGCAATGGTTAGGACTATAAAAATTCTACCCTGGACAAGTTGGTCTTATATGTAAGGGGATAAGTCTTTTGCTTAGTTTAATATATAGAGATGCTATCTCTCAAGAAATAATTCCCCTGTGGATAAGTTATTAAAGCAGCTAAGTTTAGGCGAGGGTTTAGAAAGCCTTCTCTAGGCAATGAAGAGTCTCCTCTTGATCGGTCTGTAACTCCACCTGTGGAGTTACTTCTCTTATGCTTCAAAGTCTCTTCTGTCACTTTTACTCTTTTGCTAAATGCTGTACTTGGCCTTTTAATGTTCAAGGTAATGTAGCACATCCCTAAACATATAGATCATAGTGTATAGCTCTACTGTCAGAGATAAGACTGTGCCACCTGGCTCTCAGCTACACAAAATATGGTCTATATTCATAAAGAAAGTCAACAGAAGTTCAGGATGTATTCATAAAGAAAGTCAACAGAAGTTCAGGATGTATTATGTACAAACCTTGAACTTATTGAATTAAAATGTTTAGATTCACTGATGATCATTATAGGCAACTGCATCATTGTATCATCGAATCTTGATAAAAAACTGAACTGCATTCTAATGATCTCCTTTAGATCAATGACTCTTCTTCAAATGCAGTGGATGTTAACAGGTACTTGTCTGTCTTCAAAGAAATTGCCTTTGGTAAAGCTCCTTGCTAGATTTCTGTGGAAGTCTTAAACAAACCATTTGGGTGATCGTGGCAGTTCTTCACTCAACATGATGGGACCAGCTCTATGTGTTTCAGCTCTATGTGTTTCAGAGAGGATACTTGTACGCCTTTCAGTAGTTTAATTAGCTTCACATCATCTCAGTAAAACTGGTGTTTTGCAGGATGCAGTAACATCAGTCCTTTTAATGACAAGTGCATGGTAGAGACTATGGAGTGTTTCAGCCAGAAATCCATGATGTTGATAGGAAGAGGTGGTTTACCTCTTTGTTGAACTTGAATTGTACCCCCAAACCGTTGCTGAAATAGATTATTCCTGACCTTTCTTAGAAGCTTGATTGATTTTTCTTCATATCAGCATCATCAGGAATGTGTGTATAGTAAGAAATGGCTATTGCTACCATCTAGTTCCCAAACCGCAGTTTCAAAATTGTGGTTTGGGATCAGTTAGTAGGTCATGAAGAGTATCTGGATGGACATGGCTCAGCACAGCTTCAGAGTAAAACATATTGTATTTATTCCTAAGGTGTGAGTGCCCTTCTGCTCCCTAGCAATAAAATGTCCATTTTGCCTGGCCTGTGTCATGTAGCTGTTTATGACAGTGGCACTTTCTTTTACTAAAACTGAAACAATGAAGATTTTTGGATTTAAATCATCGTCATCATCATAATTATTATTTTTGTAAATCTACCTAGAGAAAATGTGAAATCTTTTTTGCTCTTTAATAACTTATGACATTTCCAGTGTAAAAAAAGAACAACCAGTAAATATCCTGCAATGTCTTAGTGCTGTTCACTTGAGAAGACAGGATCTGTCTCTGACCAATACAGTAAGATGAGACTTTGAAAATACATAGGAGGGAATATTATCTTAAAATTTTTCTCTTCCCTTTGAAAGAGAGAAAGAAAGAGTTTGTGGGTGTTTTTTCACCCACCAATTCAAGATTATTTGTACAATGATGCTGAAAAATATCATTCAGGCAAGTCACATCATTACTCACAAGATGGAAGTGACACTTTCCCTCAGTACTGTAGGAAGGGAAGGCTTTCATCTGCAGCCTGCTATTTATGTCTGCAATCCACACAAGAAACAGCCGTCACCAAGCTCTGTGAAGAGTGCCTCAGCATTGTGTACAAGACACATTAAAGAAGAAGCAATTACTACTGCTTTCCCAGGGAGTATGCCAGCCTTTACAGGATAAAATCATGTGATTCGATAATTATGCAGATTATCCGAGGGAGTCAGTTTGATGGATTCTATTCATCCCTTTAAGTCTAATGGTGATGGTCAAGTTTAGGCACATTCCACAGCAAAACTTTATTCAGAGTCCCCCTGCCTGAACAAATACAAGTGAGAAAGACACACCATGGTCTTTGGTACAGCTTCTCAGCTTCTCTGTTCCCTTCCCAGCTGTAAACCTTGGTTCCACTCTCCTAATGCAAAGCCTTCAGCAAGAAGGGATGCTCTTTGGCCAGACAGTAAAATAGCAACCAGAAAGCACAGTCTTTCTGAAAGGATTTTTTTTTTGCTGCCAAATCCTGGTTTGAATCTATCGTCAATACATACATGCATTGAAAAGCAGAGTGATGATGCAAATTTGATCATGCACAAGGGTTCAAATAGCTATTAGCAAACACCAACTAGAGATCAGTAAAAATGCTCTTTCATTTTGTTTTTCTCTCTTTGACATTATTCCAGCCACATTTGCTGGCAGTATAATATCATGCAGTATCGTCACTGTAAATGTATCTCTATTAAGCTGGTGAGAATTATGTTTTATTTCAATAGTTTATAAGGGCAAAAAGATGGATTGTCTTGGTCTTTAGAAGAAAAATTTGTTGGAAACCTGCAATAAGAGTTGTTTTATCCTCTGGAATACAATGCTTCCGTGTCTCACAATATTTCCATGTTAAATTAACCTGGATAGTCAAAGTTTTAATTGCTGCTGGTAAGCTAATGTAATTATCATTATACCTTATTTTGCCTGCTTTTCTTGTGTAGAGCAGTGTGTCATTCCAAGAATACCTGAAGTTATTTCAGTTTGCTGCTGATTCTGTATCAAATGTGGAAAGCCATGCTACTTAACATCCCTGTGTCTGTGGAATGAATTGTTAAGAGCTTATAAATAAACAGCTGAAAAGAAACAGACAAACAAAACCATCACAAGTATACCAGATTTGGGTCTTGCCCTCTTCTGCATGCTTCAAAGAGAAGTGAAGTGATTGGGTAAACTGAGAGCAAAAGGAATAAACTAGATTTTTGCTTTGTTCTCACCTTAATTGACTTTGTCTGTGTGCATGATGACAGAGAAGGTTTGAGTCATCCAGAATTGTCACGTCTATAATTAAAAAGAAACTCTACCAAAAGAGCAGATTCATTGTTCAGACTGGGATTGAATTACAGAGCATGTTTAATTATCAGCCCTTCTTTCTAGTTATTTTAATGTACTATTAATTCAGTTTCTCAAAATATCCCTTTCATTTACAGCTGTTGATGGAAAAAAATGTGACACAATTTGTTTTCTTTTCTCCTAAGTAGATGATGTATTCTAACAAGAGTAGGTCGACATGACCTTAGCTGTAGTTATATCACATGGTAGCTACAATAGGGCCTTATCAGAATCTCCTACTCTTTTATGTGTTTGAAAATTCAAAAAAAGAAATGAATATGTCTGAGTAGACCTTATCCCTGGATAACAAAACAACAAAAATACAAATGTAGTTATGAATTGCTAGGTAATGTCTGTCTAAGATTCTTCTCAGCTGAAGTTGTACATGAGAGAAAAAAAAAAACAAACCCACAAACAAAAAACTGTCTTCAGTAAAAGGAAGATAAGATATAAATGCAAGGAATTTGTTTGAGTGATCATGGCTTCCAAACTACGTAGATGTTACCATTTGATTATAATGTTGCTATTCAACCTTTATTCTTTCTTTTCTTCTTCTTCTTTTTTTTTTTTTATGTTAATGTGCTTTGAGCAGTCTTTCGAACTGTGATCAATTTCCAGACCTTGCTGATTTTTGAACTTTCATATTTATAAATATAAGATTGCCACAGGCAATCTTAACATATAACTTGACTACAATCTCAACAGTGTAAATCAGTAGGACTGCCTTACCATGAAACCCAATTTTTTATTCCCAAAGGGTCCCAGAATAGAGATGGACACACCTAATTTGGCAGTGAATTCCTGGCACCAGCCACACAGATAAAATTTCTATCTTTAGGTCTGGGGGCTGACTACTTTTGATACTGATGCAATGGAAAGGTGCACTTTATGGAGATGTCAACCACCATGAGTAGTGCCTGCTCTAATGCAGCATTTGAAGAATTACTCATTGTTGATTAAGCACTGACAACCTTTTCTGTGCTGTTGATAACAATATTGTGAAATAGTCTGTACCCCAAAGATTTTGGACTCAGGTGGCTGGATGATTGAAATGCCCTTGAAGACCTGGAAAATTATCTCAGTTTAGGAGCTAACTCCCTGCCCTCCTCCACTAACTGCTGTTGAGATTAGACATTTCACAGAAAAAGAGTAGCCTATACCCAAGGCATCCATAGGTCTCCTTTCTTTCTAATTTTGATAGAGTAGTTGAGCACCTACATATCTGATCACCCACCCTTGCTTTCTCACAGGGCTAGTAGATTGTTCAGCTTATTTAGGAATTGAAATAATAGAGTCCAGTTTCCTAAAGATACGGAGATAGCTCTGCAGCAGCCACACAAATAAGCACCTTAGTAGATCAGATGTGAGTCTATCCCAGGGAAATTATGCATATATTAGATGGCATGCTGCAAATTGGTTCTTAGTATTTACTAAGAGTCCAGGAATCTTACAGCATTCTGTCGGTACTTGAAACAACCTAAACCTGTGGATGGCTTTTTAGTATAGTCACAAGCAATGATCTTTAGAATCACACATGACAGCAGGTGTCTTTTACCAAGTATCTACCATTTTCAAGTATCCAAGCAACAAATCTGCTGCAATATGAGATGTCTTATTTTGTCATTACCCTTTAGGCAGATGAGCACATATTCGGAGAGACTACTGATATGAATGAGAAGCATTTGGTGTGAGAGTTCAAAAACCTATCCCAAAATGAGTATGGCTTGGACATTGACAGTTTTGTAGAACAATATTGCTACTTGTTTCCAAAGTGTTTTTCAAAATTAGTCTCACTGTAGTATTTACAAACTTCATCTGTGATCAGAACACCATCCAGGTTCTTGTTGCCTGAACACTGAGGATTAAACTTAAACTGATAGCATCTCTTGAGATATCCAAAGATATCCAAGACTTCCTTGCAGGACTAGCAGATATGAGAGAAGACCTGAATCTTTCTGGAGTGGTAGCTGAAAGTCAAGAAGGATGACACCAGGCAACCCTAGGAAATGCTAGACAACAGTGAATTCCAATTTTATTTTGAGACCACCATTTGTCATTACTCTTTTCTTTGACTCTATATATTTGGGAAAGACCAAGGATTTGAAGTGACTGATTTTGCTTTCTTGACTCTGAAGAAAATACTGCAATAGCTTTTTTTGTAAAGCTGCTATTAGTTTCTTATCCTAATTCAGTGCCTAAGAATATAGGGGCTTTAATATGCCAAGTTTGGTCTTGAAGAACTTTAAGTATGTTTGTGACAAAGAAAAGGAGTAGCTAGATAAGTATTATTGTGAGAATTAGTGAGGATTTGCCTCTTTCTTCTACCTTCTGGAGAATGTGCTCACAAGACTCTTACATTCTAATTTAGCCAAAACCTAGGCTTTCAGATATATGGAGGTACAATGGAACGTGAGAAAGAATGGGAGAGTTCCTTGGGTATAAAATATCAGTCACACCCAGTCAGTGAATACCAATGCCTACAACAGCTGTCTGGTAAGGCCTCACAATTGCAGGAGTAACATGGCCAGAAAGATTACTTCTATTGTAGTTTCCTGGCACTGAGGCTAACTAGCAAAAAATGGCCTCTTCATATTACTATAAGCTCATAATCTTCAAAGTAGGATAACTGCTTTTACACTGTGAGATATGGCAGTCTGTAATACTGTCCCACACTAACCCTCAGAATTTGCCTGGGAATAGTCTGAGATAGTATAATATGGTTCAGAACAAAATCAAGCCACGTTTAAACTATTTAACTTCACAGGCTATTGAGTTTCAGTGGCCAGGCACTACTTAAATTATTGATCTAGATATAGCCAGAGAGAATAATTGCATCAAATTATGTACGGGAGGGTTTGCCCATGTGTTTAAAAAAAATCAAGCATTTTTAATTCACAACAATACTGGTACAACTTCTCAGTAGAATACAAACCAAACTGGCCATGCTCTGTGATTTTCATGCATTGAAATTCTGTACTGTTTTTGCTCTGGCAATAAAAAATAAAGAAAGAAATAAAAATTAATAAAAAAGGACATCCCAGTAAAACCAAAACCTGGCTGTATTTCAGCAAGTGCTTATGCTTTACACATAAATCTACAAAGAAAAGCTGTAGTCTCCTAATCTAAAATCTCTTTATTTTCTCATTATGCACCACTTAGCCCTCATTTACTGTAGAGCAAGTAAAAGATCACCCTCAAGCCTAGGATAGGACTATCTAAGTCCTAAGTCCTAAGATCCTAGGATATCTAAGATCTGAGACATCTTACAGGTGGTCTTGAAGACTCCAATACTTTGCATCTATTAGAATTGAGAGATAGTCTGCATTGCTCAGTTATTGTCGAATTGAGCTGATGTTAATGATTCAAACTGTTCATGAAACCATGTAAGCTACTAAACTATTTAAACAAAAAAAAAAACCTAAAAAAAGGAGCAATGCCTCAATGTTTAAATATTTTTTGCATTGAATTAAGAAGGGCTGAATGAAAATAAGAGAGAGGAAAAAAAAAAAAAAGTGAAGTCCAGAAGATTTTGAATTAGAGATGCGCTTTCTGAATAAAATCTGAGATTAGCATTTAAACACTAAGTGGTGTATCCTTTTAAACACTAAGATTTGCTTCTCGCCTTAAAAAACTGATGCAATCTGACACATCACTATATCCACCGAGTTTATTCAGGCAACAGTTGTTGCTTCCTTCCAGTTTGCCTGTTCTCATGCTGCCATTCAACTCCTCTTCATCCTTCCTAGTTAACTGAAGACTGTTGATATTTTAAATAAATGTTAATTCTCTTAATTCTCTTAAGACCAGCAACTGACTCAGTGCCCAGATGAGGTGCAGAGACAGACCCCTGCAATGTGCCAGATAATTTTCTCCATTTGCTATGTTCTCTGCTTTGCAGACAACTGCAGAAAATATGTAGAGCAAAAGCTCCCTTTACTAGCCTAATTTCTTTCCTAGCTGTGTATTTCTCTGTGTACATCAAAGTTGTCAGACACAATGATGTGATGGACAATTCAGCAGAACTTGTTTCCCCCATACACAAATCAGCGACTTTATGTGTAGCACAGATAGTGATGTCTGCTTTCCCAAGCTGGCTGAGGTGGAGGCATGGTAGAACCTTCACTTGCGTCAAAGGAAAAGAGGAAAATATCTACACTTACAATGTCTTCATTGCTAAAAAGACACTGAAGTTCTGAGTGTGCCTATGTCACTGAGACGCTAGGGCAGTGTACCCACTGCACTATAAACCCCGGGGAAAAGTACTGTTTGGAGATGCTGATGAATGTTATGGCGTGGAAATTCAGTCATAAGAACTAATGACTGTCTCACTGACAGTAAAATTCTGAAATTTAGGGGCATTATTTCAAGTTTATTACAGAAGATCCAAGCAATAAATTATTACCCCTAGTTTTTAGAATGAGCATCTCTCTTCCTGATAAATGAATAGCTCTTTGAGGTTTATGCAGCTTTTCATACTTATCATTATAGTAGGGGTCATAAAAAGGGATTGCAGTGGCAGTGTGCTTTAGATGTTTAATATTTATAAAAAAATGCATTGTACAATTCTCTGTGCTTTCACCTTTTAGGGGAAAAAAATGCCATTCTTATATGCAGCTTCAGTGCCTGTGTAAACTATGGATCACCTACTCTTCCAGTTCATGTGAGCCTAGTTTCCCTGATATGAAAGAAACAGTTCTAACCTCTGGCAGACAAGGATCTGGTCTGGACCGTTTGATCCATGAAGTAATGAATTTCTTATTGTTCAGGGGCTGAATTTGTTTCTGGTTTTGCATCATAGTCTTGGAACCCCCCCATATTTACCACTGGCCTCTCTTTTGTCTTACCTTTAGTCTCCCGCCTTTCAATTCTTCTTCCTGTACTAATACAAGTCTTTATGTCATTGAAAATAAACAATACCAAAGTGGTGCCCTGCCAGAGCAGAGCAGATCAATGACCCAAGAGCAGCATGTTCCAGCTCAATGGTGCACAAGTCATTTTAACTTCCACTCTCCAGTGCTCAGCCTCCAAAGCAGCAACCCTTTTGCCCGGTATATTAACTTCTGGAAACTCCTTGTTAATCACCATGTCTGTAGTCCCTGCTCTGAATTTTCTGTTAAGACCTGAGTGCAGCTTCTCATCAGGCTAAACCACTCTTCTGCTTTTCTTTCCACCTCATTGCATCCTTTCAGCCAGATTAGCAACACTGCTGGGGTGTTCTGTACAGAGGTGCTGCGATACAGTGCTAACAAACACAGAAAAACTAACTATTGGAAAAAAAGCCATATATGTAAAATGAACTTCAAAAACATGGAGAACAATAGTATCACACAGAGACCTGAAATAGAATTTATTGAGGAGGCTAAGATCAGAGTGACTGGACTTAGAAGGTGAAGGATATTCCCATGGCTTTGAAATTACCACATAGCAATTTCACACACAGGTTCAGGGGACACTTGCTTTGGAGCTGCACATTCCTTTACAGTCATCCTCAAAGTCTGTCTCCTTTCATCAGGGAATTCATGGAGATATTGGGTGTGAATGCAGAAGCAGTTTAGCCAGGGAGGCAGGAACTTTTCAGCTCAGATATTTCAAATTGTATTTCTGCCTACAAAAAAGGAAGTTATTTCAGATTTCATCTGGGGAGACATTTCGATCTTTTTCTCGAAGAAAAATCTCTTTTTATGATACTGGTGGGATTTATCAGTGGAGGAAGTAATAGGTGGTGCCCTAGAGAAAGACGTAACGCTGTTCCATGGAGGATTTGGATATTTTGAAATTTGATCTTGCTCCAAGTCAAAAAGAAACCAAAAGTATTTACGTTTTTAAGAAAGAAAAGGCAAACCTAATGCCAAGAGAGTCTGTTGAAGCTCTGGCAACCTTCTTCAGGAGCTGACCTGCGAGAAATGGGATGGCTTTCCACCATATCTTTGATGAGTTGGAATATTCATCTGAAGCATCAACAGGATAACAAGATAAGAGAATTTCAAGGGAGGAAAGTTGTCACAGGAATTTATTGACCACAGTGGGAACACAGCTTTTCACTGAAATCACAAGATACTAACTGTTTTCCTCGAGGGAAATTAGAGGTTTTCACACATTCTCCATTGGGGCGCTGAAAGAGGCAGGAGAAACAGAAGACTATCACATTTATAAATAGCTGAATTGAAAAAAAACAACGCATGGCAACACACAGTCTAGAGATGTGTTATTCATTTTTTTTTTCCACTTCAGTGGCCTCATTTCCAGCCACGGATACTCGGTCTGAATGGCCAGGCAGCACAGGCATGTTGTAGCGTGTGGAACGAGGCTGTAGTCATTGCCTCAGCCTCCCTGTCCAGGGAAAATGAATGCAGTCAAATTTATTGTCGTATTATAAACCAGCTATATTGTTTTGCCAGGATGTAGATCTTTTACAATAGAGTTCTGTCAGGATTTCTTTCCACTTGGTAACAGCAAAGGCTCAGTGTGGAGGGGGCTGTGGGGCTGAAGGGTGGCACAGTACCCTCCCTTCCCCTACCCTCAGTCCCCAGTGAGGTGAGCTGGACTGGGCCAGGGGCCATGATGAGAGACCATGAGCAGGGATCATGACCCTGATCATCAGCAGTCTGGCCGTCCCCTGGCCTGGGGAAAAGCTGCAGCAGGGACAGGCCCGAGGCAGGGCCCCAGGGCTGGCAGCAGCCCTGAGGAGGCCTCTTGCCAGATACTCCCTCACAGCCTCACCCACCCCTGCAGACCTGCTTCCCAAGGCACTGTGGAGTGTCCCTCGCCTGGGCAAGGGCAATGACCTGCACTGTTGCAGGATTTCTCCTTTCAGCTGCCAGGCCAGTTCCAAAGCAGGTCTTAAATGCCTAGGTGATGATCAGCAGGACAAAGTAGGGACGTTTCCCTTCAATAGGTGAGTTTCATAGTGGGGTAGCTCATGGTAGCTTTCACCAACATGGCACACACCAGCTTCCCTGGTTGGGGTGTTAGCCCTGTCCCTGCCTGGCAGCAGCAACCTGCTGAGAGCAGGGTGGGTTTGGGCACCTCCCGACCAGCTCACTAGCAGGAGTGGGTGTCTGCTGTGTCTGTGTCAGCCAGTGCACCTCCCCTCACAAGCAGGAAAGGGGCTGAGTTTGCCTCTTCCAATGACTCTGGAAACATCATGGTCCATGGTGGTTCTTGTGGAGAAGCCACAAAACCAACCTATGACAAAGGAATCTATCATTAGCTTCAGACTGAGAATAAATAATACTAATAATATGTAAAAAGCATCAGCTGGATGTGGAAACAAACTGTCACTTCACTAAGAAGGATGTTCTTGCATATACAAGAACATAATTCACAACAATATCCTTAAAAAGACAGCAAGAATTTGAATGTGTGCGTATGCTTGGGTATTTAATGCACCATGCAGACATCATATTTTTCATATTTTAAACACAAATCATAGCATCTTCTTTAATGAGAAGAGATCCATGGCAGTGAAGAATTTTTTATGGCAAATAGCACTACCGTGCCATGCTTCTTAATTAAAACCCCGATTCAGCAAAGCATTTAAGCATATGCTTAACTCTAAGCATTTGAGTAATCCTCAAACTTTCTGGTGCCATGCTCATGCTTAATATTCACTAGATCTATAAGGAATTTGCTTGAATTGGGTCATACATACCAACTATAACAGCCCTTTGCATACAGGATATCCTACCTAAAACAACTGGTTAAAATGTTAGATGCTTCACTAGCTCTGCATTAGTAATTTCAATTTCCCCTGCCTCTTTGATTTGTGAAGAATGAATGTGTGTGCACACGTGAACTCAAGGCCTGAAAAAATGATGAAGGTAAAAAAAATACAGGCACGTTGTGGGTTCAGGACATCTATAATAAACCTGAGCTTCATCAGCATTTCTAAGTTTTTTAACCAAGAAATATTGATTCATGTTTATTATATTTTATGGCACTTTACAACAATTTATAACACTTACATTAAGGAATAGATGGGCTGGGATAAAAGCCAATATGGGTATGAAAAAGATGAAGTGCTGTCAGGAATAGCAACTTTCAAGTGTCAGGTACAGCCCTTGTTTTTACACTTTATCTCACCTCTTTAATATATGATGGAAGGGTTTCATGATAAATTTTAAAATACAAATTCTAGGAAAAGATATCATGTAGAATGGCCACTTGAAGAACATCTTAGCAATTATATTGTTTCAATATAAAGCTAAATGTAAAATGCTGTCAGGGCATCTGTAACTAAAGAAGGAAGCCATAATAATTATTGAGCAGAACCACTGCTGAAAATGTTTAAGAAAAAAGGAGCTTAGGTTTCAAAGATGAACTAACCACTTTTTTTCTTTTGCTTTCCCCCAAAGCTGATCATCTTAGGAATCTAGTGAAATTAGTAAGAAAGCCAGTTTTGTGCACAAGGTCCTTGTTGCTATGTTACCATAGATATTTATACAAAAGAGAATCTCCCAGTGTGAGCCAAAATCTGTTCATGTAAATATTCATAAGCAGGTAAAAGAAAGAAGTAACTAGGAATATATGGAGTTCATATTTCCTTTGCTCTGAACATTTACCTAGTCCAGCTGCTCTAGGATCAGCAGTCAGGCACATTCAGTTTTAAGCTAAATGATGAGGATTTTTTCCTCTACAGTTCCAGCTGGTGGGCCTGGTTCAGGTTCTCAGCAGATCTGGAAGTGCTGAAGGATCCTGTGAAACTGGAATACATATTGGGGCTGCTTTGTGAGTCTGCCTAAGGCACAGTGAATTGGAGAAATTGCAAGGTATAGGCAGTGCTTTGGAAATGGATGTAGCATATCGCTGTCTAATTTCATGTGCTTCTGCTACCTCCCATTCTTAATGGAGAATGCAGTCTGTGAGAGAGGCACTGTGGTAATCCCCAGATAATTAGACAGCAAAGAAACATATTTGATGCTACAGTTTGGAATAGTAGATTGGTTACTGCAGATGTCAGAAAAAATTTACAAATGGTGAGAGCCCAAATTTGTACTATATGAATGATGTCTGTTCTTCATTGCTGAATTCATTCTTTGACATTCCTTGATTTTCCCTCTCTAAGGACATTGGATTTTGCCTTTGAGCTTTGCCTATCTATTTGTCCCTTTTCTGTGGCCACTTTGTGCCCTCTTGGTATCCTTGCACACCTTTCTGGAGGTCCACAGGGAACAAGATATGAATGTCAGGCATTTTCCAATTTGGAAAATGCTAAACAAACTGGAGACTTATAGGTTTGTTACCCTATGAAGACAGCCTATGCTTTAAGTATGTAAATTTGCAACAAAATGATAAAGAAGCTGTGTATGTTTGGCTCACTTGATTCATTAATTTGGTGGCATATATTCTGGGAGCATGCAATATTTTCAGTATTGTCAGACATGGAATGACAGTGTGAGCAGCATCTATATACCAGCCTATAAATTCTAGCTCATATGCTTGAGTGTATTCCAAAAGCTGGCTTTAAAATAATTATTGCAATGCAAGTTCGGGTTCTAGTCTTAACAGCCTGTTCATAGCACTCAGGAGTCTTGCATCTGTTCACGGTTATATCCTTTTTTCTCAGTCACAGCAGTTCAGTGGTCCACCTACACGGAGCAGAATGTAAGACTGGGGCCCAAATTTATGCACCATCTGCCCTCGGTCATGGATGCCAACTTTTATAAAAATCAATCACCGTATCTCTCTGAAGAGCACCCACATGAAAAATTCCTCCATGTAAGGTTGGAACTTACAATGAAGCATTCTGTATTTTTTAAATTGTCTGATACTGGATATGTTTTTTTTTTTCTTGTACTAATATTCAACATGACATTATTTTGGGTGGAAGATGGTAACTCAGCCTGAGGCATGACAAAATAGCCTGAAACACACCACCTGCTGTGCCCCATTGCTTTAGTATTGTACTGTTTAATAAGAAAATGACCCCAAGTGCTTGGATGACAACTCCAACATGAACCATAAATATTCTGTACATAAGGAAAAGCTGAAAGCTAAAGTACACTGCATAATATTGATATGGTAGAGAAGGGAATAGGAATACATTCAATTTGCCTAAGTATCTAGTAGTGACAGCCACTAACATTTGTTGAGAAAAAACACCAAGTAGATGTCTGTTTGTTAATAAATGAATGAAAAGAAATATGGGTTGCTGTGCAAATGGACATTAGAGGAGCACAGATTTTGGTTTGATGCACAAGACACATAAAGAACCCTATCCTGGGCACTACTAAATGATTCTTGCAAAATGCTGAGCCCCTGCTAATTTCAGTAGGAGTTAAGCAAACTCAGCACCTGGCAAGGATGAGTCTATCTATATTTAAATATGGCATGAACACTCATCCAAGTGGATTCACTTATGATAAGCTGATGCCACCTAGAAATTACATGTTTGGTTAAACTGGGGTAGTCACAAAAAGGGAGACGCTCAAATAAGCAATCATAATTGGTACAACAATGTCTGTTTCCTCCTTGTGATCTTGGGTCCTCCCTGAGGATTCTCTCCTAGCCTTCATCAATTAAGAGAAAGCATGTGACACTTTTTGCAGCTATTGACACCAAGATGACCTTTCCCTAGGTTGTTCATGAACTGCTGAAATCAAGCCGGCCTTTTACTGTACAGGATCCTTTATCCACCAGACATTCATAAACAATATTGAATAATATTCCTGACCAATTATTAGAATGCACAAAAAAAAAAGTTATGCTGTTATGACAAATGACCAAATAGTTCATAGGGAATAATTTATTTGACAAACAGGAGCTTTTATTTTGGTGATCTAAGCACTTTTCAAAAAATGCATTCCTCTCTTGAAATCATGCCTTCAGTTGCTGCAAATAAGTATTGGTTGTTAGGTTGTTCTCAAGACATCTGTCATGAGCATGTGGCATTTAAACCTGCTGGACAGAAGGGCCAGGGATCTGTGTTTTGCTTCCCAAGTGCATACGTATTACTTTTAAATCTAGCTCAAAATGTAAAAGTAGGTTCACTATACTGTTCCTTCATACTCTCTGAGTTTTTGCAAAAACATTAACAGTAGTAATTCTAGGTCTTCCTAAGCTGTTAGAGAACTTGTTTCCTACAATATTCAGGGCAATTAAATACAGAAAGGGCACAGATGCAGTCAAGACAGATGGAACATTTATCTTTTTTCCCAAATATCTACAGAGCAGTTTCTGACGTGTTCACCTCTGTTTAATCAGTCATGCTCTCAATATTTTATCACTCAGAGTTTGAAACAGCATGGTGTTGCACACTGGGAGATATTCCCAGATCTTTAATCTCTGACCAAACTTACAAGTGTGATTTCCATCACTCCATAAAAAAAATATAAAAAAATAAAAGGTTTTAAAAACAGCTGAGCAAAAGCAAATATGTATGTAACTGCATACTTAAGTACTCCCTTGGAGTGTCTGTGTAGCCGGCAAATGCAAGGAGCCAACATCTGCTGTGCGAACATGAGGACTTAGAGTGGGTAAACTGGAAAGGGCCATGTGAGGCCGAAGTTCATGTTGCTTGTTCTGGTGACTCTCTGTTAGACACCTTGACTCTAGGTTATCTATCTGTGAAAGGTACACATGCTGTTTGGCATGTGTTCCCAGTACGCCAGAGATTAAAAAATAAGGTCTGGTGAGTGATGTATGAGAGAGGTAGTATTAGGCTACCCTGAAGTATATCTTCTATGCAAATATATGTCTTCTGGCTCTATGTAGAGAAAGTCCTGCCCAGTGACATCACAGAGAGGAGCAACACTAAGTACTTGTTGAGGAAACAGGAATAAAAGCAGACAGTTAAGACATTGCCACTTCTGCTTGAGTTTGCTTTTCATTCTGTATGTGCTGGCCCCTGCATCAAACAGCTTTCCATAAACTATAGTTATCCTGATGAAACTCCTCCCTACAGCAATTTGCAGTGCATTTACAGTACAATTATCCTTCCCTACCATTCACTTTCATTCTAGCTAAGTGTGTAAAGTCAGTTTAAAGCAAAGCCAGAGAGAAATAGGGGTAAGGCTGTGGCCAGTTCCAGTTTCTAAGGATCTTTCCCATATCTTCTGAGCCCTGCTGTGGAGTCACCTCCAGAGCAAAAGGATGGCACAGAGCCTCATTGTAAGAAAACTTCATGCCATGTGTCGTGGTTTAAGCCATAAATCAGCCACGCAGTTTGTTCACTCACTTCCCCCTTTTTCTTCCCTCTGCTCTTGGAGGGATGGGAAGGAGAATCGAAAGAATGCAACTCCCACAGGTTGAGATAAGAAC
>JAOEHY010051277.1:0-16010 GCA_025447955.1 Psilopsiagon aurifrons
CAGACCAAAATGTACTAAGCAGTAACTAAAACATTGGTGTTATCAACACTGCTCACAAGCCGAAAGTCAAAAGGAAAAAAAAAACCACAGCTCCACACCGGCTTCCAAGAAGGAGAAAAACGACTGATACTGCCGAACCCAGGACACTTACAATTCATAATATATACGAGGCTTCCTGACATCAGAGAGACCACGTTTTGAAGAAGCCCAAAACAGACCTTAATTCTTCATTCAGAATCTGTGAACAACTTTTGGTTTCCCAGGCTTTGGCATAGCAAGGGTCTAATTTGCACTAAAATAAACCATAATTTTCAGAAAGTTCTGTCCAGTGAGACTGAGAGAAGTCAGTGCAAGCACTTGAATGTTAAACTGAATGATTAACAGCAGCCTATTGTCATTAACAACAGCTTTTTCTTCCGGTGGCATTTTAGCTAATTTTAGGAAGTAACTTTTTTACTATATTCTGTACTTCCAGGAGTCTTCACTTGAAGTATTATGTACAGTTCTGGTGTCCTCAACATGAAAAGGACATGGAACTGTTGGAATAAGTCCAGAGGAGGGCCATGAAGATGATCAATCAGGTCTGGAGCACCTCCTGAATGAAGATAGGCTGAAAAAGTTGAGACTTCAGCCTGGAGAAAAGAAGGCTGTGTGGAGACCTCATAGGAGCCTTCCCGTATCTGAAGGAGGCCTATAAGGCTGCTGGAGAGGGACTCTCCATCAGGGACTGTAGTGATAGGAGACAAGGGTAATGGGTTAAAACTTAAATAGGGGAAGTTTAGGTTGGATATAACAAGGAAGATTTTTACTTTAAGGGTGGTGAGGCATTGTAATGGGTTGCCCAAGGAAGCTGTGAATGCTCCATCCCTGACAGTGTTCAAGGCCGGGTTGGACAGAACCTTGGGTGACATGATTTAGTGGGAGGTGTCTCTGCCCATATCAGGGGGGTTGGAACTAGATGATGTTAAGGTCCTTGCTAACCCTAAATGTTCCATGATTCTATGATAATATGGTTATATTTTGTACCATCACCCAGACATCTAGTAAAAGACAGAGGCTTTTATGAATTTTTATAGAACTAGCAAGCACATTCCCGGAGTTATTTAACTTGATTCTTTTTTCTTTGTACTGCTGAAATACTGTATGCCAAATCTGTCACTTCTGCAACTTTGAAATATCTGTCCATGCCTTTATTCTTCTTTCTTTGAAGAAAGAAAATGAGGTGACTTGTTTTGAGGGTGCTTTCACCCCAAAATGATATTATTCCCTTCTTAGTCAAGTTCTACAATGTTTAAGCATATTCATTTTTATCTCCCTGGTGACATTGTACAGTATGATATGATGGTAAAAAATATAATGCATCTGTCCTACTTGTAGGCTCAGACATATATAGTACTAATTTAAAGTGATACCTTTCCTCTCAAAACATTCATTCCACAGCAGTGCTCCAGCATCAGTAGCTACATCACCTTACCAGATTAAGCAGTTACATGTGATGCTTTCAGGAGGAGCAGTAATCAATATCTGAATTTCCAGGACATTCTTTTCCTGAGAAACAGAGATACCATGGATATCACACAGCTAATATTACATCCCATGGCATCATATTTTTTTTTACTTTTACTTTAAATCTCTTCTGCCTTTCAAAAAAATTGTTCATTTCATTTTATTGCATTTCATAAAAAAACCTAAGAGGTCTGTTGTTCTTTTTAGAAAGTAAATAAAATGACAATTTAGATCCAGACCTTATATGTTCCATTATGCATTTGAGCCTGTCATTACCTGGGTCCATCACACTTTAAATGAAGCAGCTAAACTGAGAATAAGCTATAGAGATATTGGGTAAGTTGTTGCCATGGCAACAGAAATAAATTACAGGAAAAAACTTCCTCTCCAACCCTATTCCATCATTACTCACGGTCACCAAAACTATGTGATATTAAGGTTAACTAACTGTGATGTAATGGAAATCAGGTCAATTAAAACAATGTTTTTTATCAGTGTGGGATATCTTTCCATTAATTCAAATAAAACACAGTTTGGGAAAGGAGATGTCTGCCAAATATGATGACTGGATTTCAGGGGTGGATGAAGTCTCAGTTTTGAGTCTCTTTTCACTTTCGAGAAAAGTACCTTTATTTGACAACCACACGTAATAATTTACATTATAACTCATATTAAGTATTTAAAAATAGTATTCCTAGAGTAGAAGCTGTGCTTCTAAACTAAAAACACCTTATGGATCTTATATCTATTAATTACTTCATGAACTCAAGATTTTTCAAGGTCAACCTCTTCATTGTAAAGGATCAGTTTCACCTAATAGTTTAATATAGTCTTGTATTCCATTTTAAATATGGTAATTTACAACTTACTCTTCTAATGAAAAGACTAAATGTTTATGCTGCTTCTGGAGAACCATTTCACAGTACATTAACAGTGTTTTTATTGGAATCAACTGAAGCACTGCATCTGCCAAGCCATGGATACATGAAAATTGATGAGAGCATAATTTAGGACATAACAATTCATGACCTCTTCAGCCTGTCAGACTCTGAAATCAAATTTGCCCATGAATCCTGATCACGTCTCCTTTCTTTTAGGCAACAGAAAAGATATCTTGCCTAAAAAGCAATTCTTTTTCCAGAGTATTCTTTCTGTGATTTGTAAAGATATTATCATGAGTTTGAGCACTTCTTGCACTATCAGACAAAAAGGACCCTACATCCACTGAAAAAGGGATTTTGTATTCTCTGACACACCACTGTAGAAACCCTCCCCAAAATTACTTTTTCAAAGTACCCAGCTAACAAGCTGAGTTAACTAGCTAAGGAAAACCCTTGCCTTAATGTTATCTTGTTGTTGCAAATCTTGCACTTTACAGGTGGTGTATCTAAGGGAAAATATTACCAGAAGTGCAAGTGAAATGTACTTAAGAAAGGGAATGTACACTAAGGAATTATTCTGATGATGGAAAATTAGCAGGTTTTGAGAGTGGTTCACCCAGCAACGTGTTTCATCCTGGAGGTTCATTTAATTTCAAATTCTACGAAAATGTAACTCCCATATAAGGAAAAAAAAAAAAAAAAAAGTTAAACGGATTCAGAGGTGGTGGAACTGCATGATCATAAGGTTGTTTCCAATCCTAACTATTCTATGATTCTGCAATTTCATGATTCATAAATCAGTGCCACTGAAAACCATTTGTCTCAGGACAAAGAACTCCCATGTCTCAGGAATATGCTGTAGTCCAAGGCTATAGGCTTTATGTAGGCATATCTTTCTCAATTCATATCAAGGCTGTGTCACCCTTAATAGTATTTAGATTTTTTTTAGGTGGAAGACAGAATAACAGTGACTGTGATCCTGTTCAACAAAATTTTAGGCATTATTCTGTGCCAGAGGAAAGACTCTTAAGCATGAAAATAAATGTTTCAAACATATTGAAGAACACCCCATGCCTGGGGTATTTTCATAAAAAAAAGCTCAACAAAAGCATGACTCAAAGGTTTGCTCTAAATTACACACAGAAAAGTAAACTCAGTGGAAAGAATAAGCTACTCTTCTTTTTATCCAAAATGTTCAAGGTACACCCTTGTAACGATTACATTTTTCATGCACCTAAGCAAATTGCCACTGAAAAATGGAGGAAGTATATATTTTATTTTATTTTATAAAATATAATATAAGAATTGGAAAAAAGAGAGGAAAAAAGCTTTCATACATTTTAACTGACAACAGAGAATAAGCAATAAAAAATTATTCTGAAAATACATATGAATTTTCAGATGCCTAAAAGCATCTCCAAGAGAAAAATGTAATCAATTTGTGGGCAGAACAGTAGTGAAATTTCCCATTAATTTATTTGGAACTGTAATGGAGAAATCTTTTTAAGCAAAAGTACAATGATGACCCAAAAAGAAGTAAATTTAAATGGGTTGTTTTTCCAGGAATTAGAGGCACTCATGTAAGGAAAAGAAGCTGGAACAGCTTCTGAAAGTGACTAATTTGGAGACACTGGAAATAGTAAACTGTGATTTCTTGTACATTTTAAAGGAAAAAAAAAAAAAAAACCAAAAACACACACACACACAAAAAAAAAAAAAAAAAAAAAATAGTCCCCAAACCAACAGTTTATGAAAAAGATTTCTTTATAACAGCTATAATGTGTAACTGCTACAAAATAGTTAGGATTGTCTTTCCCTGGTTTCCCACAACCAACCAGAAAAGGACAGGAAAAACAGTTACTTTAATATTATCCTGTTACCTGATGCTTTTTGTTGGATAATTCCACTTCAGCTTGCATTCTACTTTGCTGAATTCAGTGAGCTATTTCTCTTTATTTGGATTTTACGTTTGTAATATGCTTCAATTTCAATTTTTATTTGCCCTGTTTTGATTTAAGTATTTGCAGAGGGAGTTGCATACATTCAGGGAACACACAATGAGAAACAAATGGAAAGGTTTTAAAGTTAGTAAAATGTTCACTGTTGCCTTCACTGATACGGAAACTTCTATCACTTAACTCCTTATCACAAAATTCACCGGTAATTACTTTACAGATATTTGAAGCTAACTGCCTCCACTGAGATATTAAGTTCCCATATATTCTACTGATGTTAACTTAAGTGGAAGGCATTCAGCCTCTCAAAGGACTGAAGTGATGATGGTGAGACTGGCTGATGTATGCAAAGGAAATAATTCTAAAAAATCCTTCTAAAAGAGGAGGATAAGCACCTTTCAAAAACATTTTTACCTTTTAATCTTTGAGATAATCCAGTGTTTGTACAGCATATGTCCATTTGATGCGCTCCTGTAAGGAAAACTGGGCAGAGGTGGTAAACTATTGAATGGAGTATGTAAGAAAATTAAATTGTCAAATTAAGATTAAAAAATATATATATTAAAGTCTGTGTAAAGAAATCAAACCAAAGGAAATAGCTCCCTATGTTGCTGCATAAATGTAAAAACTCCAAGAAAAATCAGTTGCTGAAATAGACTTTGAAGAAGCATTTCTAAGAAAATGTGTGATGTTAGACAGAGATGGGCCCTGGGAAAGTCATAGGAGAAATAAAAAACAAATTAAGTGTTTTCTTTTAAATGAGAAGAGTTATTCAGATGTTAGTAAGCAGGAACAAGTAACACAGAGTGGGAAACTACTGCAGTATTTCTGTTAGCAGTTAAAGGACGAATGTGATTACTATAACATAAAGAACAGGACAGAGACAATGTGATGAGAATTTATGAAGCCAAAAATAAATAGAATGTGTGATCTCCAGGAACAAGAACCTTGAAGAACACTGTCAAAGCAGCTTTATTGCATATTGGCAAAAGCAAAAAATGAAATAAAATCCGTCACATTGTTTTGATTTCACAGTTTAAAAGAGAGAAGAGATATGCAATGTTCAGGTGGGGCGTTACCTATAACACAGCGATTCCCTCTGAGATAATGTTGAGTGAGAAAGGATTGTCAGTCCTCCAAGGTTTATACATACAAAAACATAGCTGTCAGAATGTATTGATGGCAAAATTAAGTTTATGAAGAAAATATCAAGAAGGTGAGGGGTGGGAAGGAATAAAATAAAACACGTCAATACCATTTTCCTCTAAGCACAACTAAACATGAATTTGATGGATGGACCACCTGATGGGTAAAGAATTGGCTGGATGGCTGCATGCAGACAGTTGTGATAAATGGCACAATGTCCAGCTGGAGACCAATAAAGAGCGGTGTCCCTCAGGGATCAGTGTTGGGACTGGACTTCTTCAACATCTTTGTCTGTGATGCGGGCAGTGACATCAAGCACCCTCAGCAATTTGCTGATGACACTAATTTATGTGGTTCAGTTGATATGCTGGAAGGAAGAGATGCCATCTTGAGAGACCTTGACATGCTTGGGAGGTAGACAATGCCAACCTCATGAAGTACAAAAAGGCAAAGCACAACGTCCTATGCCTGAATAGAGGCAATCCCAGGCACAGCTGCAGGTTGGGCAGAGAAGAGATTCAGATTAGCCCTGTGGAAAAGGACTTGGGGATGTTGGTCATTGACAAGCTATGTATGCTTCAGTGTACACTCGCAGCCCAGAAAACCAACTGTACCCGGAGTTGCATCAACCAAAGTGCGACCAGGAGGTCAAAGGAAGTGATCCTGCCCCTCTACTCTGCTTTCATGAGACCCCACTCAGAGCAGTGTGTGAAGTTCTGGTGTCCCTAGCTAAAAGACATGGAGCTGTTAGAGCAAGTCCAGAGAAGGGCCATGAGGATGACAAGAGGGCTGGAGCACCTCCCGTATGAAGGCAGGCTGTTCAGCCTTGAGAAGACTGCTTGGAGACCTCATAGCAGCCTTCCAGTATCTGAAGGGGGCTTACAAGGGTGCTGGAGAGGGACTCATCTCCAGGAACTGTAATGATTGGACAAGAGGAAACGGGTTTAAGCTAAAATAGGGGAAGTTCAAGTTAGATTTAAGGAAGAAGTTTTTTACTGTGAGGATGGTGAGGAGCAGGAACAGGTTGCCCACAGAAGTGGTAAATGCTCTATCCCTGAGAGTGTTCAAGACCCTGGGTGACATGGTTTAGTGCAAGCTGTCCCTGGCCACGGCAGGGGGGTTTGGAACTGTATGATCTTCAGGTCCTTTCCAATCCTAACTGTTCTACGATTCTATGATAATCAGGGGAAGAAAGGAAAACTTAATCACATACATGAATAAATTATATGTGTGATTGACATTCACACTGATATTCTCTTAAACTATTCTACCGTGATTGCATTTATGCTAAGGTCATTTCACACTTCCATGGAGGCTACCAGAGGAATCATTTTATGCTTATGGTGTCCGAGAGACCACGATTAGGGGTCTGCAATGCTGCAAATTAGAATGGCATTTGTTAAAACTGCAAGATCTAGCTTTATAAAACAAGGCGTTCAGATTAGCAACTTGTCTACAGCAATTAATTTAGGTTTATGGAATTTGAAGCACAGTAGCACAGTGCTAACACAAATGCTGCATGTGAAAACCAGTTTTTCAGCGACTAACATTGCTTTCATATTTTTGTGTACCAGACAGCCATCATGAAAATGACCAGATCAGGTTACTTTCTTACAAAATCCTGTATCGCTAGGTAAATCTGCCCTCTTATAAAAACTTCATCTTCCTTCTCATAACTTCCAAAACCAGAATTCAGACTTTATGTTATTATAATACTAAGAGTGACATACTGACAAATGCAATTTCAAGGCCTTGGCAGAGTCTTAAAGATAATGCAAACATGATGACTGTGAAGCTGTGAGCTCAGAAACAGTCCTTATGGTACAGGAAACAGGGTTGCACTACCAAAGCAGGTAGCAACATTTATTCAGCCGCTATCCTGAGGATAAAATACCATCAGATTTGTAACTGGATTTAATATTTTATGGGTTACAGAGATCTCAGAACCATATGCCTCTGCATGCAAAGCTATAAACATACATATCCATACACATACATGTATAAAATATGAATAATGAATAATTATTGTGGGTTGAACCTGCCTGAACACCAGGTGCCCACCAAAGCCACCACCACTCCAAATGTGCCCCCTGTTCTTCTCCTTCCCCCTGCTCTATAGGCTAAACAGTATGTACTATGATACGGGATATCACTGGGGGTCAGTTGGGATCAGCTCTCCTGGCTGTGCCCCCCACCCCCCAATTCCTTGTGCACCACCAGCCAGCTCACTCGTGAAATTGGCTGAGGAGCAGAAAAGGCCTTGGCTCTGTGTGAGAACTGATCAGCAGTAATGAAAACATCCCTGTGTGACCCTCACTGTTTCCAGCTCAAATCCAAACGACATTAGATATTAAGAAAAAAATTCTTCCCTGTAAGGGTGATAAGGCCCTGGCACAGGTTGCCCAGAGAAACTGTGGCTGCTCTATTCCTGTCAGTGCTCAAGGCTAGGTTGGATGGGGCTTGGAGGAACCTGGCCTAGTGAAAGGTGTCCCTGCCTGTGGAAGAGGCCTAGAACTGGCTGAGCTTTAAGATCCTTTCCAGCCAAATCCAGTCTGTGATTGTACGATTCTATGATAGCTCATGCTAGCTACTGTGAAGAAAATTATCTCTATCCTAGACAAAACCAGCACAGACATTTTAAAAGTTATTTAAAAGCAATGTGCCAAGTTACCTGAATATAATTTTTAACCTTTTTTCACATTCAAGGTCATCATGAAGTAAAAAAAAAAAAAAATAAAAAATACAGAAATGCATTAGAAAAGACTGAAATTCTTGAAAAAGATTTTAAGTCTTGTTTGCATGGTGGCAGGAGGAATTAAAATGTTTGAACACAGTTATGAAGTGCTATTGTAGGTAGTACAATGCAATCCTGAGTTTGCAGGAATTATTTGCTAACCCTACAAAACATTTTGCATCTGGAACTTCTACAATGACACCAAACTCCTACATTATGCAGTTCGATTGCTCCCAGGGTGTCTGCTTATTAAAATCTGTCTATACAAGTCTGTTGAAGATAAAAAAAATCCAGCTAATAACTTGCAAGTAAGGGTTTCTGTTTCTTACCTATGAGGTGGTCTTTGCTTAAATATTGGGTTTTTTTTTTCATTGTGAAACTGATTTCTGAAACTTATCTTCATTTTACTTCATGGGAGCCATCTTACTAATAAACATTTCAAATCTGATAATTTTCATGGGTCAATATTAGCACATTTTCCCCAATATTTGATCACTGCAAGTAATCTTGTTTTCAACTTTCTAGGGCTACTCTAAAGCTGACACTGTAATCAGCAGGCAGGCAGGATGTCCAAGGAGCTGTCCTCTCTACATTCTATATACATGCCAAAACCCACCATAGATGCGATGGGTGAAGTTAGTGCCCACAAAGAGGGAATGTCATTGAAAAAGAATGGGTAAGATTAGTGTACCATCAACCTCTGTTCCTTCTGACCAGGTCACTCTATCAAGGGGAATAGAAAACCTCTAGCTTTATCTGCTGGCTTTTCATGAGCAATCCTCTCTGTGTCCACTGGATCACTGTTCAAGTACAGCACTCTCCATATCACTTTATTCACCATATCAGTAGTAGACATCACATCCCAGTCTCAGAAATGTCCCTAACAACGTTTGCCCCTATCTACATGATTCATGTGCATTTTCTTTATTACTTGTGTTATTTTCAAACTGTACAGTGAGGAGCTTAATTCCAGAACTTGAATATTTCTCTATAAATGTGCTCTAAAATGAATGACTTCACATCTTCGATTGCTTGCTCCAATGCAGCTTATGAAGCATAATATCATTTGGAGTTTCCCAGTCCTGACACAATATATACATAATGTACTGTAAATCACCTGAGCAAAGCCCTTGAGATAGAAAAACTGCAAGCAGGCATGGGGAGCAGTGCACATTTCTAACTCCCTCAAGTCTCTCCAGAGGGATATTTCATTATGTCAGTTCAGGCAATGTAAAGTCTATGAGCTGAGCCATGCAGTTGCTAACTTCAATTATTCATAAGTCCACCACAGAACACACAGACATGGCTGACAGCCTTGTAGGAACACTGCTGTGACAGCTCTGTTCTCCGTGCTCAAATTATCTTACCTGGTGGACCTGCTCAGTTTCCTAAAAACTGATAAATAACTTACCATTCTGTTTGTGCTGCCTCCTTCTACTTTCTTTGAGGAGGTTGCCTAAAATAATTTCTCCTTCTATTTTCCTAACTTTTCCACATTACCTAATCAGGAAATAATGAGGAATAAATGTGTTCACAACATTTATGATGACCATATAATCATAGAAGAGTTAGGGTTTGAAAGGACCTTAAGAGCATTTAGTTCCAAACCCCCTGACATAAAGATGGGGATCACCCTCACCCTACACCATGTCACCCAAAGCTCTGTCCAGAGTGACCTTGAACACTTCAGGGATGAAGCATCTACCGCTTCTGTGGGCAACCTGTTCCAGTGCCTCACCACCCTCACAATAAAGAGCTTCTTCCTTATATGTAACCTGAACTTCCTCTGTTTTAGTTTAACCCATTACCTTTTGTCCTATCACTACAGTCCCTGATGAAGAGTCCCTCCCCAGCAGCCTTTTAGGCCCCCCTTCAGATATTGGAAGGCTGCTATGAGGTCTCCACACAGTCTTCTCTTCTCCAGGCTGAACAGACCCAACTTTCTCAGCCTGTCTTCGTATGGGAGGTGCTCCAGTCCCATGATCATACTAGCGGCCCTCCTCTGGACTTATTCCAACAGTTCCATGTCCTTTTTATGTTGAGGACACCAGAACTGTATACAAAACTCCAAGTGAGGTCTCAGAAGAGCAGAGTAGAGGGGCAGAATTGCCCCCTTCAACCTGGTGGTCATGCTCCATTTAATGCAGCCCAGGATACGGTTGGCTTTTTGGCCTGAAAGTGCGCTTGGTAACTGGCTCATGTTCAGCTTCCCATTGAGCAGCACCACCAATCTCAATGGTGATTTATAATCAAGTGAATTTTGACAAAAATCAATTTAGGGTTAACAAGGCTGTAATAATACCTTATGGACAAGAAGACTGCAGAAACTCAATAAATGGACACATTATTTTATGCTGGTTTAATTCCTGCAAATCTTGACAGTTTAAAAGGTGTTTGAGTAGAGACCAGCTTCAGCTTTTGTAACAATATATGTAGCCTCTAACTGGCAAAATATCTTTGTAAGCTGCCATGAGAAGCACCATTTATATATCACTTTGAACTTGTTTTTGAAACGACAAGGAGAAATAAGAAAACATAATTCAACAGAACTGTTTATTGCAAACATCCTGAGTTGAAATTCTGATTTAAACTTACAAGCTTTTTAATTTTTATCCGTTTACTAGTCTTGCTTTTAGTGTACAATAGAACTTTTTTCTCACATTAATGGGTTTTTTGTTTAATTAATAAGGATCTTACATATTCATGTGCATTACAAGCTACACATTCCTGTACCAAGTGCTCTTTCCTCAGAGTATTTCTTTAGCCTGATTGCTGAGTGAAAGTATTTGACTGTAATGTGACTATGGCAGTTACGGAAATGGTGGTAAACAAATCCACAGCTTCTTCAGCATTTGATGTAACTAGCCAGGTGAACTTTTTGATATCTGGGAAGCCCACAGATATTTTTTTTCCTAGAAAATGCAGTAAAACAAATGTCAGATCATAAGAAACTTAATGTATTTTTCAGGCATGACACTCCTTAGCTTTGGCTTTGCCTTTGGCATTGAACAAAGGACTTCAGATTGTTGTTGGTTTTGTTTTCTGTTTTGGTTGCTTTAAAACATCTGCAGTTTAGTAAGTTACACAATATTGTGGACACATATAACACAATGTCTTCATAATGTCTTTTTTTCTAGGTCTATTGTATGAGTTGACCCATAACAGCCTTTCAGGAACCTCCTATTTAATGTCTATAGGAAATTTATTTACAGCTATTTGGATTTTTACTTTCAAATGAGCAATGACATTGTTCTGCACAGTATCCCAATAGATGCATCTTCAATAAATGCTCTTTTATATTTTAACTTCATAGTAATAAATTTTGAATGCAACATTTTCCTGGGTTCAGCAGTAGCAGTTATTTTTCTCCTTCTTAGTAGCTGGTGCGGTGCTGAGAAAATTTTTTTGAAAGAAACTTTGATGAAATTTTTTGTATTGCATTCTCTGTTCATGGTCAGATAATTAATATTCTACGAACATTTTCTTTATATTAATGATTTTTCAGTATCCTTCATTATTATTGTAGTTATACACTTCCCTTTATTTTTTATTATCATTATTTTTTATAATAAAAAAAAATTGTAAGCACATTTACAGACCAATTTCTCACCTGTCTAAACAGCTCACCCTTATCACCAGCAGTAAGTGTCAGAATATATGGAAAATTCTAAGGCAGGTGACATCTTAAAACAGTGGAGGACTATTTATGCCAGGTAGTTTATGTCAGATTGAAAGAGCCATATCTGCAGGGGAGGGCCCTCATGGGTTAGGAACAGATAAATGTCACAGACATATAGTGAAGACAGCTTATGAGATCAAGCCTTCTATTCATCTTTTATCTTGCAAGTCACTGAATAATGAGGATATTGCAGGGAGAGAGAGTGTTTGATAATAGTACCATATGGAACATGTGTGTATAAATCAGCATTTGTGGTGGAGTGCTAAAAGTTTAATTTTGGTTGAATTACAGTTTTGTAAGCAGCTTTTATTACTGAAAAAGGATGGAGAAATATACAAATTGATTTTGCATTGTATTTCTCCTTGAGATATGCTTTAATACAATATATATGGTCTGTCTTTTGAGAGCTTATGAAAACTCATATTCTGCAAATAGAAAATAAGCTAAGTGACTGCAAGTATCTGCAGGCCTTTTCAGGTGTTATTCTTTAATATAGAGTACAAAAATGAAGATTTTTATACCATATTCATAAGATACCACTGGAAAGCATTCTGCAATACTTTCCCTTTTCCTCTCCTCCTTGTTGTACTTCACTCCATGGGGTTTTTCTTGTGCATTACCTGTGTGTTGAATCTCAGACTCATGCAGTGACCACAGGAATAGTTTTAATGAGCTCTCTCTTCTATCTTCTCACTTGTTATAGAACCATAGAATGGTTTGGGTTGGAAAGGACCTCAAGATCATTTATTTCTTGATCCACTCTCTTGAGAAGCCTCACCTTAGACCATGTCACCCAAGGATCTGGTCCACTTGTCCTTAAACACTGCCAGGGATGGACCATTCACCACCTCTTTGGGCAGCCTGTTCCAGGGCCTCACCAGCCTCACAGTAAAGAACTTCTTCCTTATATCAATTATAATTGTTGACAGGTGTTGCCCATGAGAATAAATTAAACTGCCTACAATACTGATTGGTAGGTGGACATTGATCTGTGCTCACTTCTGGTACCCTAGAAATCTTTATTCAGAAAGGATGTCATAGATGATATACCTTGCTTTTTCTCGTTATTTTTTGTCTATTTTTCAAGTCTGTGCAAAACCCGGAGGCTAAAATATGCAGTCCGAATTCTTTGTGCATCTGTGTCCATCCCTAAGTGTCTCCTTAACCGATGGTTTTTGATGTTTGAATTCCATTCATGAGCATTTATCTTATTTCTGATTAATTTGTGCTAATCAATTTTTCCCCATCACTCCACCTACTCTACATTTGTCCCTTTTCATCATATTTCCCTGTTCTTCTTGAAACTCAAATAATATCCCTAAGCAAAATATCCCCTTCTTTTCACCTCTATTCTTGCAAATTCCCTTTTCAGTATATAGAATTGTTATCCTGACTCCTAGATATTAGTTTTCTAAAAGCTGCTTGAGAAACAGAACCATCCTCTAAGACAGTTACAGCAGTGTATATCAGTTTGAGCTGCCTAGTTTTTTGGGTTTTGTTTTTTTGGTTTCTTGGATTTCGTTTGGTTTTATTGTTCCATTTGGGTTTTTTTATTTCTTTGTTTTAGAATCACTTTGGGCTGCTAAGCCACATTCTCAGCTTGGGTAAACTAGCTTATTTTCATGCAGCAAAAGGAGTTATGTTGATTTATGCAGTATCTGGTTTAATTTCTATCTTTTTCCTACTGAATATCATTGCAATACTAACCTGTGTTTCACTCTAGCTGTGGATTTTATAGATGCGTAAAATTAGCTTGAGAATTACTTATGGCTAATGCCGCATTCTAAGTAATTGTGCTATATACTGTAATTCATCAAGGGTCTGCTACAATTAACATATAAAATGGGAAAATCATTGTAAGTCATTGATGATTATAGTTTTCAGGGCATATTAACTCTTGGTGTTGAGTGCTAGAAAAAGTGAGGGATAACTAGATTCGTAGAATAGTTAGGGTTGGAAAGGACCTTACGATCATCTAGTTCCAAACCCCCTGCAATGGGCAGGGACACCTCACACTAAACCATGCCACCCAAGGCTCTGTCCAACCTGGACTTGAACACTGCCAGAGATGGAGCATTCACAACTTCCCTGGACAACCCAATCCAGTGCCTCACCGCCTTTACACTAAAGAACTTCCTCCTTATATCCAATCTAAACTTCCCCTGTTTAACTTTGAACCTGTTAACCCTTGTCCTATCACTACAGTCCCTAATGAAGAGTCCCTACCCAGCATCCCTATAGCTCCCCTTCAGATACTGGAAGGCCACTATGAAGTCTCCATGTAACTTTCTCTTCTCCATGCTGAACAGCCCCAATTTTCTCAACCTGTCTTCATGTGGGAAGTGCTCCAGTCCCATGATCAACCTTATGGCCCTCCTCTGGACTTGTTCCAACAGCTCCAAGTCCTCTTTGTGTTGGGGACACCAGAACTGCACAAAATACTCCAAGTGAGGTGTCACGAGAGCAGAGTAGAGGGGCAGGATCACCTCCCTTGACCTGCTGGTCACACTCCTTTTGGTCCAGCACAGGCTACGGTTGTTTTTCTGGGCTGTGAGGACACGCTGAACCCGGCTCATGTTCATTTTTCCATCAACCAACACCCCCAAGTCCTTCTCTGCAGGGCTGCTCACAATCTCTTCTCTTCCCAACCTGTAGCTGTGCCTGGGGTTGCTCCAACCCAGGTGTAGGACCTTATACTTTGCATGGTTAAACTTCATAAGGTTTGTATCTGCCCACCTCACAAGCATGGCAAGGTCCCTTTGGATGGCATTCCTTCCTTCCAGAGTATCAGCCAAACCACACAACTTGCTGAGGGTGCATTCAATCCCACTCTCCATGTCACCAACAAAGATGTTAAACAAGACCAGCGCCAACACCAATCCCTGAAGGACACCACTTATTACTGGTCTCCAGCTGAACATTGAGCCATTGACCCCAACTCTTTGCGTGCAGCCATCCAGCTATTTCTTTGTCCACCAAGTGGTTCACCTATCAAATTGATGTCTCTCCAATTTAGAGACAAGGATGTCGTTTGGGACAGTGTCAAACACTTTGCACAAATCCAACTGGATGACATCAGCTGCTCTATCCCCGTGCATCAGATCCATAGCCCCATCTTAGAAGGCCACCAGATTGGTCAGGCAGGATTTCCCCTTAGTGAAGCCATGCTGGGTGTCACCATCCATCTCATTGTTTTTCATGTTCCCTAGCATGCTTTCCAGGAGAATTTGCTCCAAGATTTTGCCAGGCACAGAGGAGAGGCTGACTGCTCTGTAGTTCCCCTGCTCATCACTTTTCTCTTTCTTGAAAAGGGGTCATATTAAGCTTTTTCCAGTCATTGGGAACCTCACCTGACTGCCATGCTTTTTCAAATATGATGGACAGTGGCTTAGTAACTTCATTTGCCAGCTCCTTCAGCACCCATGGATGGATTTCATCAGGTCCCATGGACTTGCCTATGTTCAAGTTTTTAAGATGGTCTCAAACTAAATTCTCTCTTACTAGTCCTAGGGTCTTCATTCTCGCAGTCCCTGTATCTGTTTCCCAAGACTTGGGTCCTGTTGTCAGAGCATTTGCCAGTGAAAACAGAGGCAAAGAAGTCACTAAGAACCTCAGCCTTCTCCAAATCCAGAGTAGCCAGTTCTCCTGACAGATTCTGGAAGGGGCCCAATTTGTCCCTAGTCTGTCTTTCGATTGCAATATAATTATAGAATCCTTCCTGTTATCCTTAACACCCCTAGCAAATTTTAATTCTAAGTAGGCCTTAGCCTTCCTAACCTGGTCCCTAGCTTGCCGGACAACATCCCTGTATTTTTCCCAGTTCGTCTGTCCTTGCTTCCACCTTTTATATGACTCTTTTTTCTTTTGATATTTCCTCAGCAACTCCTCATTCATTCATGAAGGTCTCCTGACCCTCCTGCTGCACTTACTTCTAGTTGGAATGTAGCACTCCTGAGCTTGTAGTAGGTGATCCTTGAATATCAACTAAGAGTCTTGGGCCCCCCTGCTCTCTAGGGCTACATCCCTTGGAATCTTACTAAGCAGGTTCCTGAAGAGGCCAAAGTTTGCTCTCTTGAAGTCCAGGGCAGTGAGCTTGCTGCACGCTCTTC
>JAOEHY010051278.1:0-21144 GCA_025447955.1 Psilopsiagon aurifrons
CCTCCTCCTCTGGTGACATTCCAAAATCCTTGCCCTCTGGCCAGTCCATGATGACTTCTAGAATTCCTGGATGACTGAGATTCCCTATTGAAGCTCGTTGTGTAATTAGTGCAGCCCACTTACTCCATGTAGCATCGGTTGCATGATGTATAGAGGAGCCTCTGCCTTTGAACATCCAGCCCAGCACAGGCAACCGGGGTGCCAGGAGGAGCTGTGCTTCAGTGCCAATCACTTCCCAAGCAGCTCAAACCCCTCCATAGGCTGCCAGTATCTCTTTTTCAGTTGAGGTACAGCTGGCCTCAGATCCTCTGTATGCCTGAATCCAAAAGCCAAGGGGTAGACCTTGAGTCTCCCCTGAAGCTTTCTGCCAAAGGCTCCAGGTAGGACCATTCTCCCTGGCTGTAGTGTACAGTACATTTTTCACATCTGGCCTGGTCGGGACTGGTCCAAGGGCTACTGCATGAACTATCTCTCGTTTGATTTGCTCAAAGGCTTGTTGTTGCCCAGGGCCCCAGTTAAAATAATTTTTTCTTTCGGGTCACATGATAGGGCTTACAATCAAACTGTAATTCAGGATATGCATCCTCCAGAACCCCACAGCACCCAAGAAAGCTTACGTTTCTTTATTATTAGTTGATGGAGATATTGCTGTTATCTTGTTGGTCACATCTGTGGAAATCTGGTGATGTCCATCTTGCCATTTTATTCCCAAAAATTGAAACTCCTGTGCAGGTCCCTTGACCTTACTCTGTTTTATGGCAAAACCAGCTTTCAGCAGGACCAATTCGTACCAATATCAGTTGCCCCTGTACACAAGGGCAAAAGCAAAAAAAAGACAAGAAAGATGAAGGAACAAGATGAAGAAGCAATGGCAATGTACTTACTACCCGGGACAGCACCTGATCAGGAGTCGTCATCACATGAATCAGAAGAGGTGACTTCTTGACCTCAGACCTCAACTGAGCTATGGAATATGCAAAAAGATTTTACCCGTCAGCCAGGGGAGCACATCGTCACCTGGTTGCTCCGATGCTGAGACAATGGGGCTGATGGTCACGAACTAGAAGCCAAGCAGCTGGAATCTGTTGCTAGGGAAGGGGGAGCTGATAAAGCAATTGCAAGAGAGAAACAGCCCCTCAGCCTTTGGAAGCAGCTCTTGGCAGCTGTGAAAGAAAGGTTTCCATACAAGAACCATGTTATGAGTCGTTTGGCCAAGTGGACTACTCTAGAGAAAGGCATTCAGTCTCTGAGGGAATCAGCCATTGCGGAGATGATCTATCACATCAAGCCGAACGCCGGGATGCATCCATAGATGCAGATGAAGTCAAATGTACACGACACATGTGGCAGAAATTTACACGGAATGCACCCTCATCATGTGCCCATTCAGCAGCAACAGTAACCTGGAATGACTTGTAATACAACAAAATCATTGGTTATGAAACTGATCTGGCTGGCATTCCCAGTGTGGTCACCACCTCTGTACTTTGGGAGGTATATAATAGAAGTGCTTAGCAATTACACATCTTTTTTCCCCTCCTTGGGTGGTCAACCTGTGAAGGAGACATTCCTTTACGCTCCCAGCCCCCCCAACAGACTGGTTACAGCATCATCTGAGAGTTCTGAAGGTTTTGAATGGCCTTTATGGATGTCTGGGACCTGCCTGCTGATTGTGATGGGGATCACCATGTTGGCACTCATAGAGTGTGTTTTACCCATGACCATTTTGTCTGATCTCGAGAGTTAAGCAGAGTTGGGTTTGGGCCTTGTCTAAGGTTAGATGATGATGTAGGAGGACAAAGAGATTTTCCCTGAGGCTGGACAGTCATGAGTGGCAAGGTGTGTGGGATAGTATGGGCAAGTATCTAGGCCAGTGGGCCCCTCCAGTGCTTTGAAACTTCATCACTGAACAAGTGCAAAATCCAAAAAAAATTAGTAAAACACTTAAATAAGGTATGTTGTCATTCTGGTCAAATCAGAGAGAGATAAATCATGGCAATGTGCTCTGGGGCTTGGCCTATGCTTACAGTGCCCAGTTCAACACTATCCAGCACCTTCAAAAGGAAAAAAGTGTCCCTAGATTTGAGGGCAAAGCAACAGACGGCACTGTTACTCCAGCTCCAAGCAGAGCAGCTACACCAGCCCCACATTGGGCCCCAAAAAGAACTGTTGTCATTTAAGCCCAGCTTGCAACCAAGAACTATGCAGCCGTTCGCTCACTCTTCCCCCACCCTTCCTTCCCCTGCTCATGGAGGGATGGGGAGGAGAATTGAAAGAATGTAACTCCCACAGGTTGAGATAAGAACAGTTTAGTAACTAAGGTATAACACAAACCACTACTGCTACCACCAATAATAATAATGAAAAGGGAAATAACAAGGGAAGAGAATACAACTGCTCATCACCTGCTGACCAGCACCCAGCCCGACCTCAGCAGTGATTGAACCCTTCTGGGTAACTGTTCCCAGTTTATATAGTGGGCATGATGTGCTGTGGTATGGAATACCTCTTTGGTCAGTTTGGGTCAGGTGTCCTATCTCTGCTTCCCCTCCCCCCTGGCAGAGCATGAGGCTCAGAAAGTCCTTGGTCAGAGTAAATATTACTGAGCAGCAACTGAAAACATTGGCGTTATCAGTGCTGTTCCCAGGCTGAAAGTCAAAACCACAGCACTGCATCAGCTACTGAGAAAGAGAAAAACGACTGCTACTGCTGAACCCAGGACACCAGCACAAGTTGCAAACACACTACTGTGATTACTGCACGACTGCCACCAGCACAGAGGGGTGCTGAAAAACCACCAGCCCTCATCTTTCAGACCTCAAGCTGAATGAGGCTTCGGGAGATCCACCTAGGAGCCTGCAGAGGAACTCACAGGGTGCCACTTTTGCACTGCGGGCATGCAGCACCACCACCTGCAATGCCCCAGCTGCTGCTTGTCATTAAAGTACTGCCCTCCATCTGCTACCACAGTGGCTTTCATGACTCCTTTGGACAAATATCTATACTGGCTTGGTTGAAGAGTTTTACAGTATCCCAGAAAAAAAAAAAAAATTATCATCTATCTGAACTTTAAAGATATGCTCACAATTTTTGCATACACAAATAACATGGCAAAACATTTCTACAACTCAAAAGCCAAGGTCAGCCTACGTTCATGGGCAAACACGTGCCATTTTGGTCTGGACCCATCCCCAAAGCTATGGCTAGTCCTGGGGCTTTAGAAAGAGTTTCTCTCAAAAAAAACAAATTAAAAATAAAATGAAATAACATAACAGCAAATGTAGGCCATTATTAATTCAAAACCTCTGAAATCACTGCAGAGGTTCCAAACTACTTAAAAGTAAAAAATTTAAAAACATTTACACTTAGAAACTTGTACATTTGAAGGTTAAAGGGCAGACTAAGAAAGGCAGATACCCAACACCTGACTTCATCTTCTATAATGAATCCACTCCAGTGATTCTACCCTGCTTAACAGCATGTGTTTGTTACAAAACTTACAGACACATGCTACTTATAATTCCTGTTATTAGTAACATAACAACATAGATATTCCTAAGCCATGGTTACAACCAGAGGTGAAACAGCATGATCAAGGATATGAGTATTAGCAAAACCAAACCATTAGGAAAGTGTTAAATAATGTAAAAGCACTTCTATGGTACTTGCACATCAGAAGCATTATTGGAAAAATTCTCCCCCATCCAGAAAGCTGAATTGTGGTTCAAAAATAAATAATTGCAGAACACATAAAAACAAAAAGCAAATTTTGATTTCAGGGTACATCACTGAGGGCAAAGCACTAAGACAGCAAACCTGGTGATAAGCTCTGACACTCTGTGTGAGGTATTTATGCACCAAAGAATAGCAACTAAAGCTATTTTAAATATATACCTACAAAAGCTCAGTGACCTACTAAATGATGCTCACCTCAGCACTACTAAAATGTATTTGATTAATAAAAATTATGACTGAAAAAATTACAACTCCCTTAATGATCTTAATAGCATATAAAGACTGTCACATGAAGTATAAATTATTTTTTTAGAACCTCGGAAAACAAATCATTTAATCATTTATGTATTATGCTTTCTTTCTCAGAAGCCACATGCGATCCATACGATTTTAACTTCAATGTCTGCAACACAAACTCCTTGTGCATGGCAACAACTTTCCAGGTTTAGAAATCTAGAGAAAATGTGTTTTAAAAAAAGCTGGTTCGGAGAAGAACAACATTTACTTCCACTGTCTTATCTCCGCTAGGTATCATACTGCAGACCAAGTTTTCAAACAGACTGATTTCTGAGGTAAACAGATGTATTTGACATACATACATACACAGATGCACACAAGGAGCCAGTACTTACAGCTAAAGATGCCTGGAGGTGGATGCTCTGTTACAAGCAGACAGTTCTCTTCATCACTGTTATCCCCACAGTCATTCTGTTGGTTACAAATCAATGAACCAAGATACAAGCATTTACCACTGGCGCAGGTGAATTTGCACTCTGAAAGGCAAAAAAGAGACCAAACCAAAAATGTGTGAGGAAATTCATGCTTACCTTCTTCACCTCTAGGGTGACTGATATTAAAGGTAGTATCTTTCACATAGATGCTAACGTGGTATCTGCGGCTCTGGCACTTAACACCAAAATACATAATCGAGTATTTGTAGCCTTGCACATATAAATTCCAGATCACTGGAATCAATCCACTACTAAACCAGATCTGCCATTGGGGAAATTCAACTTCTCCTTCTTAAAAAGAGACAGCATTCTTTTTCTAGTTGATGTTGATTACAGTTCAATGTTTGTGTGGCACCTTGCATATTCGAAACAAGACAGCACTATGAATAATAATTGTCCCACATTAAAAAGTCTTGCGTAATGTAAGATGGCATCAGCTGTAAGGTACAAGTATAGTTTGTAACCAGGAACATTTCTGTCCAGACACAATTATTCCTTAACTACTTTCCCAAATCCAATTTGCCAGTCTCCCAACTAACTATAATCAAGCACTCAGTGTCCGCACGTTGAACTTCCACATGCCACTTTGCCTTACAAAGTCAGTAAACTTCTAAAATCTCTATAAAGTGTCTAAATGCTATATGCAGCCATGCTGTATTTTTACTTTTTTCTTTTTCACTACAAAAAAAAAAAAAAAAACCAAAAAAACCAATTCCCTTAAATATGGTTCCATCATGAGAACAATTCCTATGAGACCAAGTATACTTTATAGTATTTAAGATGCAACTAAGAAATGTTCACAAAAATATACATGCAATTATAAAAAGCTTTCTCACGAGGCTTATTCCAAAGTTAAATACACTACACATCTAGAACAGAGGACATAGCTAGACACATTATGATTTAATGATTACACTTCCAGCATGTTGACAAATTCTGGCAATTGTCATTCACAAGCAGAGGTAAAGTCTAATACACTCACAAGTAGTGTACTAAAGCAGTGCTGTTCCCTGAACCTTGGGCTTCCCTAAAGCTCCAGTTTGGGTTGGCTGATTCTGTTTCAGCAAGATGATTTGAAGAAAAGAGATAGCATTTTTTCATCTTCAACTGTATCAACAAGAGACTTTCCTTTAATCTTAACAGCACTTTGACTTAGGCAGGACATCTAATTCTAAAAAGCCCCTAAGCCAGTTACTGGGGTGTGATATTTACCCATACGTATCTGATATATAACATGGGTGAGGTAATAGTGAAGGAGAAATAAAACTGGGAACAGGAATGAAATAATTTGCTTGTCTTAGCAAATCTGCTTTGTAGGTAGAAGTGATCTGCGGACTTTGAACACATTTCATCAAGAGTATTAATGACATTTTGAGACACGTGCCAGCAAGAATCTGCTGCTGCAAAAATATATGCATCAACATGTGTAACATAAAATGCTATTTAGGAATACAAATAAAAGACATAAAATGTTATGCGAGAAAAAACAAACATTTCCTGTGGAAAAAAAAAAAAAATCTACTTTTCTGTTTCACTTAGTCAAACTGCACTTAAAAATCAGTAAGCATTTTCCTAAATAAGGTTCTCAATATCGATGTTTTTTAGTCCAACCCACTAGTATTTTCAACTGTTCAAACTGTACAATAAAATACTGTACAAACAAAATATTTTTTCCCATTTCTTTGTCCTTCTCTGACACAACAAAGAACTGAAGAAGCATTTAAGGGCTTACGTTTTCTGGTTTGAATACAGAGAAAACAAAAATCTTAAGCAAACAGAGTAAGCCTCTGTAATCCAAAAAACTAAGTAGGTCATTAACAGTTACTTTTGGAAAGCAAGAGTTAGAAGACTGGTCTCAATATTAACAATCTGACAATTACAACACCTCAGAACGCACTTCCGCAACTTCATGAAGTAAGAAACTGAAACAAAAAAATTTCCAGCTGTCTTAAATGAGGAATATAACACAAGGTGAAATTAGAATGGTAAAGGACATACTGCTTCTCTTTGAAGGACAAATATCAAACACCATTATTGCCTGAAGTTAAAATATTTGACATGTTACTTTGGGCACACTATTTCTTTCCTGTGTCTTTTTGTTGAGTCCTAATGTAAAGCTTTCCACACTTCCCCCATGACTGATATAAAGTGCTCAAGCAAGATGTCATCTAAAAAGCAATTATAGCTAAGAACTTTGGGTTCCTGTTTGCCATCAGATTATGCCGTCTTCAGACAAAAGACCAAATGAAAAATTAAATTTTTAGTAGCTCAATTAAAGTCAAAGTTCTGAGTTTTGACTAACGTTACCTTAAGAGGACTGACTAGAGGAAAGAATTAGTGCTTTAAGAGGCTGTGGTTTTTTGGTGTTTTTTGGGTCTAGGTAACACATCACATCAAAATTTGGATTCAAAACCAGACTCAAACAAGTTGCCATGTAAAAGCCCATGGCTACTTCCTCCTTCCTTCAGATACCTGAGCATTGCCATTGTCAAGGTGTATTAAAAAAGAGTCACTGGATGTCTCATTCCCTGTTGATATGCCTGCCTTGACTGGAAGATTGCTCACAATACCACAGGAATTCTATGTTGATTTTAAAATGGAACATGTTGTTAAAGTCATCCTCCCTTGTGATCTCCAGTGAAAACTATTTGCCAAGAAAGGAGTCAGCCTGTGCTAGGTCTGGCTGGGATGGACTCTTCTAAATAGCTCCTATGGTGCTTTTTTGGCTTTGTGACCAATATAGTGTTGATAACACACCAGTGTCTTGGCTACCGCTGAGCAGTGCCTGCACATCACTGAAGCTTCCTCTTTTTCTCATCCTTCTGCTCCGAGGGAGTAGAACAGGAGGCAGGCAAGAGGCTGCGAGGTGACATGGCCAGGACAGCTAACCACAACTGACCATAGGGGTCCTCCATGCCATATAACATTATGCTCAGCAATAAAAGCCAGGGGGTTTGTCTTCCTGTTGCTTTGAGACCTGCCTGGTCAAGTGTACTTGTGGGAGGTGGTGACTCCCTTTGCACAGCTTGGTTTCTTCCCCTCTTTTCTTCACTTACTACAACTGTCTGCTGCTGTTCTTCCTATTCTCTCCCCTGCCCTGCGGGGCAGGAAGGGGTTGTGAGCAAGCAGCTGTGTGGATGCGTACCTGCTGGCCAGGATCAACCCACAACACATGCATGTGCAAAAGTAACTTCAAAAATTCAATATCTAATGGAGGACAGAAAAGTGCAAAACTTGAGCCTGCATAATAACATTCTGTTGAAGTCTGAAGGAAATACTCAAAGTAAAAATATACTGTAGGGATAGGACAAATTAACAGATTGTTCAATGAAAGCACAGATACTTCTTAACATGGAACATACTTAACATCAGGTATTTGCAACTTGTAAGCAAAAATGCAGTACCTTAAAGTAGTTTACAGAGTAAATGCATTTAAACAGTGTGTGCTTTTACTAAAACCAACAGAGAACCCTTCCTTGTAAAGCAAGGTGGAGCTTAATGAGGTTGATGGTTGGTGGAGATAGCAGAAAGCAAATATTAGGAGTACTGTCAAGCTGAAAGTTAGTAAATAAACCTGCAGAGTTCTGTACAAAAATACTAGGAGTGACCTCAAAACACTCCCATCAGGAAATTCAGACCAGTCCAGACTTAGACCTATGTGCCTAATGACACACCAGAGAGCCTTTTTCAGTACAAAGTCGTGTATTTGGCCTGTCTAGACAAGAACTGAACTCCCGTTCTGAAAATAAGCCAGCACGATTCTTCTTTCATGAATAATGTTTCAAAGATAGGCAGTTTTCCCTTTCATTTTCAAGTGGCAATTAGTGAAACATCAGTACGTTGGCCAGCAAGGCTCTGACTAGAGCTAAACCTGAAGCGAGATGACAGCTAGTGAAGGTTGAAAAAAACAGCCCTTCTTATAATTATGTCTTACTATGTTCAGAATTATGACTTCAGCTTAATTTTAAAATTTCTCTTGATGATACACTGATTCTTCAACATAAAGTTTTAATAAACATACTTCCAGGTAGATCCAGACCACCTTGAAAAACATAAATACTAAGAATACTATCACAAATATTTCCTGGTTTTATAAACTGCATGCAAGTAGTATAAATAAGTATATTGCTGACATGTTCAAGGTAGATGCTTGCATGTATAAATTCTTTACATACAAATGCCCACTAATATACGACTGTATCAAATAGTTGAAGGTTGTGCTTCAGCTGCAACAGCAAAAGATGGATTTGCCTCATGACACAAAAACCTTTTTTGGTTGTTGTGAAATACGGTATCTGCTGTATTGGGTAGGGTTATTTTACACTTTCTGTGCCTACCCAACAAGATAATTTTACCCTTGCATTCAACTTAATTCTTTTAGACTTCGTTTACACTTGACTTCATCCATATGAACAGCATTCCCATTGTTTTGTCATCCCACTTACTGTAGGGCATTTTTAATTACAGCTAAGTGCTGTTTCTTCTTGTAATGCAAGTCCAACCACAGGCCAAGAGAGAAAAAAAGCAACAAAATGTCATATTGAAAAAATATGGTGGTTTAGGCAACTGTTACGATGCATGTCACAACTACTTATTTAATGGGTCTGAGATGATTATCTGACCCAGGGGCAGACTTCTATTCCATCCATTCAAATAAAAAGTAAAAAACTATATACACAGCCAGTGATCTCAAATTGCTATAGCTAAACTGTAGTAACACAGCTCAAATGTGAAATCCTAAGCGATGCCTGGGACTTAGCTGGAGCATAAAAGCACTCTCCAAAGTCCATCCAACTGGAAGCGGCCCTGGCAGTACAGCCAGCAGAGGGTGATCAAAAACCCCACTGGTGTCATGTAAGCATAAGGTGAAAATCTCTTTACCTCTGGGTGTATTTAGACCTCTAGAATAAAGGCCTAATGTCTAATTTCTTGCATAAATACTCCATGTGAAGTATGTTGTCATACTTCCTTCATACTCCTGTTCATATTGTAACCTGAAAGAAAGCATGTTTAAAGGGCATCATCACCTATTGCAAGAGTAAAAAGAGGCAGAAGTAGTAAATTGGGGAGAGTGGGAGGAAGCACACTTCGCTGGAGATTAAAGAAATACAAACCACAAATACCAGAGTCAGTACAATAAATCATTGTTCAACCTCTGATAAGCACGTGTATTATTTTTAATATTGTAGATTGTAACTTTATAATGGGAAGTAAATCATAAATAGAAGGCAACGTGTACACAAGGAACATGTTCATTTGTGAAAAAGCTTGGTTAATGAGGAAGATGGCAGGCTGCTACGTGATCTAATAAACCTCCATTGATAAGGGAAAGAGAGGCATAAATAGGCCTTTAAAAAACAAATTTAAAAAAGGCTTCATAAAAAGAATGCCAAGCAGAATAACAGCAAAAATGAAAGCAGATCAGCTTATGCAGGATAAGAAGCAGAACTGCAAAGCACGGGCAAAGGCCTGTCCTCACTGCCCGCAGACTCACACAGGACAGGAGTCTTTTCTCAGAGCCACAGTGTGGAGACTGAGAGATCTTCTCTGCCCAGGGGAGAAACAGCCATAAAACTGGGCTGATTGAAAGAAGATTGGTACTGGTTCAAAACCAATCTCATTTGCCAAGCTGCTACCCTCTTCCAGTCTCCTGTGCTCGCTCACTTATCCAGCAATTGTCTTTACATCTTCTTAAGGCAGAGCCTAAAGCTATGCCCTTTAACTAGTTAACTATTTATGCCACTAGCTAAAGGAAGCTTATTCTTACACACAGGTAAGTGTGTGTATTACGCAATATTCTTACGCACATTCAGCTCACCAGTTAAGGGGGTCAGGACATTTCCTTAACCTCATCTTAATTAACAGCCTGAACAAAATTACACTAGACATTCAGACCTCTATCTGGGGACTTGTCAGTGAGCTCAGTTTTTGTCTGTGACCCATCAAAGCCCACACAAAGAAACGCTCTGCAATGCCACAGCAGACACATGCAACTGCTAAGGTGGCAGACAAGGTCAGAGGGAATGACCTACAAAGGATGTGTTTCCATGAGTCATTAGAAGGCCTTTCATTTTTCAGAGTTTAATGCAGTGGTAACATGGGATCTGCTATGGCATGGCAGACCCACCCATGGGCCATATCTTGGCCCCATCACCTCAACCAAGGGTGACAGTGACTGCCAAGTCATGCTATTGCAGACCTCCATAGGGAGCCCTCACCACCCCTGACATTTCTACATGTACTAGCAGAGCTTTCCTAATCAAGTATGTGAAGGCACATTGGTGACTCAGCTAATGACACTCTCATTTTCAGTTGTGGAATTATATGAGGAGATGATTAAAAATGCATTAAATACGTACCTTGTAATTTTTTGTCAAGCACAATGTCATTATGGACAAGTGCAGATGAGAAGTAAAGGGTATGTGCAAATGAGATTTTCTAAATGTCTAGTTCTCCTTAATCAAAATTCAAAGAATTCCCGAATTATGGTAAATATTTTTAAATTATCTTAGTTGGTTTTTATCTTAAGAAATCTTTAATCATCACAAGCAGTATCACTTACAGGTTCGTAGAATGCTGCATATGTAGAAGAATATAAAATGAAAAATCATGCTACTGTAGTAGTTTCTTGGGTCTTTTTTATTTTGGAATATTGTTTGCATAGCAAACAGCTCAAGAGTACACCATTTTATTAGGCTGCATCACAACCTTTGTACCCAGAGCAATGGATTCATGTCACTTCACAGATCATAGAATCATAGAATAGTTAGGGTTGGAAAGGACCTTAAGATCATCAAGTTCCAACAAATCCTGTAAATCAGGAAATGTGTCTCCTGAAGTGGCTTGATGCAGACATTTTCTTCAAACTGTAATCTTCATGCGAGCTCAGAGAACATATAGGAAAATGACTCCTACTCTGTTGTGTAGTGAAAAGTAGGATCATAGAATCATAGAAGAGTTAGGGTTGGAAAGGACCTTAAGATCATCTAGTTCCAACGCCCCTGCCATGGGCAGGGACACCTCATGCTAAACCATGTCACCCAAGGCTCTGCCCAACCTGGCATTGAACACTGCCAGTGATGGAGCATTCACAACTTCCCTGGGCAACCCATTCCAGTGCCTCACCACCCTTTAAGTAAAGAACTTCTTCCTTATATGCAATCTAAACTTCCCCTGTTTAAGTTTGACCCCATTACCCCTTGTCCTCTCACTACAGTCCCTAATGAATAGTCCCTCCCCAGCATCCCTATAGCCCACCTTCAGATACTGGAAGGCTGCTATGAGGTCTACATGCAGATGCATTACTAAGTTTTGACTGCAGTCCTAAAAATGTGCTGCCTTTAAGTTCTGTTATTAAATCAGGTCAGATTACTTTAGACTGTAACCTTGCAAGGTAGGAACTGTTTTCAATAGCTCCAGCAGGTACTGGAACCCCATTCTCATCTGACATCATGAAATGTTACTGAAGCAATGAGAACACACTAGAGAACTTGTCTTTCCAATCCAAGTAATGTACAGTGCAGGTAAGAGTATACCATGTTTCGGGAGGCATCTCAGAAGATGCCAAATTAATGCATTTCTCTACACATCTTCCTGTACTAAAAACCTAAGAGAAATTAATTTGTTTACTAAGTGTTAAGATGCAGGACAGTATGGTGCTTATGGTGTAACATGAATCCCAGATTTTAATGGACAAGAGAATTTTCCTTCCATTTCTCAATAGCACTTCAATTGCGCAATGTACAGTAACGTGAGTAAAACGACAGGTTTTTTACCATCTCTAATATGTTCTCCAATTCACATCTGCAGGATTTTGCATGTTCCTTTAGTAAATGCCTTGTCACTACTAGATTTTGTATTTTAAAAGCAATTTACTTTTAAGTCCAATTATCCTAAATGTATCAGGTCAGGGTGACTCAGTGTTTACAGCACAAAAAATATAAGCAAACTAATACACAGAATACAGCCAAACAAATGGCTTCCAGTGGCTTGCATCAGAAATTACAATGTCTTTTATAAACTTGAACTGTCTATATCAATTGTTATTTAATTCTTCAGTCCTTATTCAGCTCTATCTAAAAAAGGAGTCCCACATTTTATTCACCTTAGTACCTTTCCCAGAAAGCTGGGTTTTATGGCTCAAGCTTTTTAAAATGAAAAGAAAAAAAAAAAACAAAAACAAAAACCTATGACAAAATTCCTTTTTCCTACCCTTTGCCTTCTCCTCCAGTCAATTTCCATGAACATTCCCGCCCAAATATGTATTGCATTACAAATGGATACAGACTCCCATCTATATGCATTTCCATAGAGGAGAACTGGTAGTCATTTGGCTTGCCTAACATTTTCCGATATAAAAGCCTTGGAGGACCCCTCCCATGTTCACTCATGCAGCAGGTCTGTGATGCTGAGCAGGAAGAACACCCCTGGGCTACAGAAATGTCTTTTCTGTGTTCTAGGAAATTCTCTTCTGCTTTTATGGAAATAAAAACTGTTTTAAAATGCAGTTATCTTTCCATTGTCTGCATCAGGAGAGTGTCTGGCAATGCTTCAAAGTAACTAAAAGATGCACTGTGAGGCTTCAGCAATACCACTGCCAGCGCAACAGACCAAACCATACTGGGACAGCGGAAAGAGGCTGATTAACTGCGGTAGGGAATGGAGGTGAGCTCTGCATCCCACACTTTCACACAAGGTTTTCATTTCACTTCCAGGTATCTGTGCTACCAAGTACACCCACTACTACAACCACCAGATGCTCCTCTTTTTTCCGTGAGATCTCCCAACATTCAGTGCATAGGACAGAGAGGGAAGAAATATGAATGCACAGCAAAATCAGTATTTTATGGGTTGAGAGTACCTCATTTAGCAACCTAAGCAGAACAGTTTCAATAAAGATTCTTTCACACTACAATGATGAGATTTTGTTTAAGCATCAGCAACATATTTGACTGTATAGCAGCTATTTAATTAAGATTATTTCATAATTTCCATGGCCAAAGTGCTTACAAAGTAGACTATGCAGAAAACACTGACACAGGCATCCTGAAGAAATCTCTACCATATGAACCTTTCTGCTAATGAAATGGCATAATTAAAAAAGCAAGTGCATTTAGGACAGTGCACTTCTGATTGTGAACATGATCATACAATAAACACAATGCTGCATGGTGCTGAGTCTCTCCATGTACCATCCAGTATCTGAGGAAACTTTACAGCACAGAAAACCAAAGCAAACAGCTTTCCTCCCCTGAACAGCATTCAACTTTGCAAATACACTGTGTTTTCCAGAGAAAGAGTGCCTACACAGCATGTGAGAACCAATGCAAATGAGCTGGAGTGCTGCATCCCCAAAACCAAATGCTCTGGGCTGGCACTGCTGTCCCTTAGGGTGGCACAGCCTTCCCCTGTCACACTGGCTGCAATTTCCATTCATGCGCAGCCACTCCTCTGGAAACAGTCAGAAGCTAAGCAGGTCTTCAGTGAGTCCATTTGAATCAGGCAGTGCCCCTAAAATGAGCACCACCTCGCAGACTAAGCAGCCGGACTGTAAGGAAGAGAGTGGAGCGGGATGCCAAGGGAGGAAAGAGGGTGCCAGGCTGCCCAGGTGTGATAGTAAGGGCTTATCTTCACACCTCACATCTGCACATCTGGCTTGTGTGGAGCCACACAGCCTAGCACCCTGCTGGCACAGCTGGCTATGAGATCTTAACCATGCTTGCCTCTTCCCAAACAGAGGTTTTCAAAAGGAGCGTGGTTTAGTTTCCACTGGAGGCCTGGTGCCTGCTATACTACCACACCTGAGGAATGCCCGCCTGCTGCACACATATACATGTCTGACCTGGGCTGGGGGGACCACTGATGGATGAAACTGACGCTACTGATAAAATGCACTTCGCATTTAAGAACCAAGCAGAATTTGATTTCCAAACCACACCCTCAAATCCTGACACATTACCTCAAGCCTATGGCTCTCCTGGACATTATTTCTGGCTGTGGTTTATCTTAATATGCTGGACTGGAAAATACTGTGGTTGACATGCAGATCAGTCATGCCAGCCTTGAGACTTGCCGGGGAGGCAGGGTAAGCGGCTGACAGAGATAAGCATTTCAGCCATCTAATTTTAATCTGCCACTGTACATCTGTCAGAAGCCCCACAGTATTTTTTGGGTGGGGACAAGAGATGGGGCTAGCACAAATCTCCGGTTACGGCTCAAGTTATCAGTGTATCGATGACAAGTTAAAGCGTGTTAAAAATTAGAGAAGTGATGGGCTGACCTCAGAGAACCACCCAAACCCATGCCAGCCATGAAGGAGAATAAACAGCCAGCACATCTGAAATTCAAGAGCAGCTAATTGCATTTTAACTGTGGGAGAGGTAGTTTGTCATATTGTACCAGCTCATTATTACTAATCTGTTCACAGACAGTGATAATTTTCTGTGATTTAACAAGCCAACATCATTAAATTGAGGTCAGTTTCATAGTGCTGGTCTCACCTCTTAAGACTTTAAATAGTAAAGTGAAAGAGCCAGCTAATGCAGCCAATTTTCAAGCAAAAATAAAAGAACAAAATATTTCTTAGAATTTCCTTTTATTCCATCACATCCCTCCAGTTTATGGTCCTTCATCTTAAAGAATTATGTTGAAACACTAAGAAACACCAGCTAAACAGATTAATTTTCATTGTCATTAGGAGGTATGCTTTAAAACATAACATGTTACTATTGAATGTTTTACTAACATGCAAAAAATACTCCTCCAGAGAGGTGACTGCTCCAAAATCCAGCCTGCAGAGTAAAAATATTTTATGATTTGCAAGCATTATGTTCAGACAGATGAATAAAAAAAGAAAGTGAAAGGAAGCTCAACAGGTACCAAGAACAAGTAAGATTAAGAGTCAGGCTTGTTCATCCTCCAGAAGAGGAGGCTCTAAAGGAGCCTGCAAGAAAGCTGGAGAGGGACATTTAAAAAGGGTCTGTAGAGACAGGACAAGGGACAATGGCTTTAAACTGACAGAGGGGAGATTTAGATTAGATATTAGGAAAATATTCTTCAATGAGGGCGGTGAGGCACTGGCATGGGCCGCCCAGAGAAGCCATGGCTGCCCCATTCCTGGCAGTGTTCAAGGCTAGGTGGGATATGGCTTTGAGCAACCTGGTCTAGTGGCACAGGGGTTAGAACTAGATGCTCTTTAAGGCCCCTACCAACCCAAACCATTCTATGATCCCATGATGAAGTGCAATCTAGCACACAAATACTTGGGGATCAAATTCAACTGCAGCAGTGTAACATAGGGCTCCCTTATTTTTTCTTAGACCAATTATGCTCTCAGCTATTTAATGAAAGCTACAGTTAAATGAACACTGGGAACATATTAGAATATTCTTGTAAGTCTGCGAATCATACCTGTAGTTCATGAAATCTGAGCTGAGATATGGCTTCCAGTGTAAAAACACCATCTATTCTTTGCAATATTAAACAAATAGCTTTCATTTAAAGTACTTCACCAACAGCTTACACAAACCCTTTGTATTTTGTGATACAGTACATTAGAAACAAATTAGCTAGAAAACTTATAATTAATAAAGTGGGGAAATAATACTGAAATATGTCTTCTTACACTTCATGCAGTAACTCTGAGTTGACAGCAAATTATTTCATGCACTCTGCTACCTAAGAGACAGAAGAAGAAGCAGCGACAGCAGGAAAATACACCCTGATAAAAGGTCATTCAAAATGGTAGGAAGCCCCTTTCATAACAGATCAGGTTTATATTAAATGTAAGAAAAATTTCCTTAAAAGACCTATGTGTAAAGGTTTTTGAGGAGGTTACTTTAGACAATGATCACATACTCTAATATTTCCTGGTATACAGTATGTAGTCATAGAAGGCTTCAAAATGGGATTAACCAGTTAAAAGAGATGAGCATGTTTATATGTAAATATAGGCAGATATGCATGCATAACAGTAATACTTGCAGTCTTCAGAATATACTGCAGTTGCTAAATGCACAGCTTAAACAGTAGCACATTTGAGAGAGAATATAATTTGGTTTAAACATGTTTTTTAGATTTCCAAACGTGACCTCACACACTCAGTTTTCTGTCAAAGCTTAAAATATGGAATGAAAAAATCTTATTCTACAATGACACATTAAGCATACCATTAATACAAGAAAAATGATATTGTGCTGTGACTAAAACATCAACATTCATGTGATACGACACAGCAAAGTATCTGCTTACTGCTCCTGAAAGGCAAAGTTATGGCAGAGCTGCTATTCGCAGCCCAGATGAAGGCAGTTTTATTCTGTTCTTCAACATTATTTCTCAGGACACTAAATGATCATTTTTTTATTTCCGTGGTGATTTCTAGGGAGTACAGTTGCAGGATGCTGTTCTTTGCAACACCTGAATTACTAAATTAAGGCAAGGATTTAAAATGTTGCATATTAGAGAGACACTCATAAAGGAATAATCAAAGAAAAGAATTCTACTTCTGATTTGAAACAGCACATTAAGGTTCTTCAAGGATTCATCAGCCTGCAGCTTTTTAAAAGTGTAATTACATCGGACAAAATTTAGGTACAAACAAATTTCTCTTTGATGACATCAAAAATGGGAAGAATTCACATACTTAAGACTATCTACAAAACCAGTGTTAAAATTATAAGCACCAAAGAAATGGGCAATGGATACAGCAAGCTTGCTAATAATACATTGATGTTCAGTGGGTCTGTCTCATTTTTGACATTTTGGGAGCTAATCACATGTATTTTAATGATAACTCTGCTTCACTGAATTCAACTCCTAAACATTCAATTTTAAATATCTTGCTCACTCTGATGCAAAAGGTGATCTATATAGACTAAGACTGTGGAGAGATATTATGTGTGTGTATGTATATATATAGATAAAGATATAAAAGGAACATTAAAAAGAGAGAGGAATGTTTTGCCCCTTATTTTTTTAAAACTTTAAGTATTTATTTCTGTCTCTTTTACTCTGTGGACAGAAAAAGTAAAGATATATTACAAGTACCTACATGGTGAAAACTAAAAACTGAGACGAGAGAGGACTACTCCTTAAATCACTTCAAAACTCTCTAGATCAGATCTTCAACTTTAATGGGGCTTCACATATTTATTTCACTTAAAACTTATTTATATCAAATCCCTAGCAATCAGCAGCCTACTTCTTGCTCTTTGCATAAAGATTTCTGCAAACGACTTCTAAGTTTTCTTCTCTTTCAAGCCATGTATCAACAGCAAAACTAGGAAAGCATAACTTAATTAATAAATGAATCATAACAGTGTTGTTTTCTTTAGAGAATATAGGCAAATACCTCACAAAGAAATAAAATCAACAAACAAAAAATCCTATCTTTCCATAGTCTTTCCTTACAAAGTTCACCTGAGATTCATACCACTACAAACAGAGATGTATAGTGTCACATGAATATATCCAACAGCAAACTCAAAGCATAGGCATTTTAGGCCAAGATGTGAAGCAAAGCCTGGCCTAAGATGCAGAGTACTGACCCTGAGATTCCCTCACAAAGTACTCAACCTGTGAATTAATTCATACTCCAATACAAGGACAACGTAGATTTCAAAATCTTAATAGAGAACCATCAAAAAACCATTGGCATATTTCATATGGAAATTCCTGGGTGGTCAATAGGAAACAATTTTTTTGTTTTATGCAGAGTATCACCTGACTTTGATTCCATGTGTCAACAACATTATATATGATGTGCATTAGGCAATGTGGGGTATAAAAGTACATTACAAGCACACCTGGAATACTCCTGCTAGACTGTACTACAGTTTTCCAGCTTCTGTTTTAATACTTCATGTCTGCATACAAAATCAGAGGCCAAAAGAGAAGGCTGACCTTCATATAATGTTCAGGAGAAAAGAGATTTGCTGCTACACTTGTTGCTGTAAGAGGGAGCAGCCTGCAATACAGCACTATTACACTTACAAAGTATGAAAGGCTTAAGTCTTGTGAAGTATCAATACATTCCCAACACATAGCAGTCTGAAGGGAATGTGCAAGATCCAAGGAGAAGAACTACTATGCTGTCTTAAGTAATACCTCCAGAAAACTTTCTTACTGAAAAGTCACAGATTTTCTAAGATCTTGAAACAAAAATATTACAATTATTTTCTTAGCTGCAGTTCTCCCCCAGTATACATGATGCTGGGAAAAGTATTTGGCTCTTCTCAGCATATCTAGAGTTGGGATAATTAATAAGAGCAATTATAATAGTAGCACTAGTGGTAATAATGCCACTACTGCTGCTGTGAAGTGATTTACTTATGGGAAGTCTGTGATGACCGTAAGAAGGAAGGTGCCAGCAAAATAAGTAACACTATCATGTGTCTTAGAGTTGAGGAGAATCTCTACTGATTAATAATTGCAATAATTTTCTAGTTCCACTAAGATTTTTTAACTCTCATCAACTATTAATTCACTTCTGTTATCCGTACAGATCTGCTTAATGGAAACGGGTGAGTGTTTCAACTGTGCCACCCAGACAGCTATCAGATGGGACATAATGCTTCTGCTCACTTCCCTTCAGTCCAAACACTTATCCCTATCAAAGTAAAACTAAACAATTCCATGTCACTAAAACTAAACATTTCCACATTCTCACCTTGACTGAAGAGTCTTTTTTTTTTTTTTTTTGGCTTAGATGTGGTTCCAGGCGTCTCTTTTCAACCGTCTATAAAGAACAGTAATGTAAGTATACAACTAGCACCGCTGCACTGGCTAGTGGAGCTTTACCTTGCTTATCTTTCATTTCCTGAGGCAGATACAGCACCTCAGGAAGAAAACCTGAGCAATACTGTCTTAGAAGACTAATCCATATTCATCCTATATCCTTCACTTCATCCAGGATCTAATCCCTGTACTCTATGAAGTCAGTAATAAAGATAATGTTCACGGTAAGACTGCAAAGATCAGGATTTCAATGAGGAAGGAAGAATGATTATAAATCTTTTGCATCAATATACATGTATGCCTTTGTCCCCAACTATGCTGTCTTCCCCAACTATTTCAAATTAAAATAGTCAGATAAATTCAAATGCATTATCTCCGCATGACAGAAAATAATACTACCAGGTTATGTGAGGCACCATAAGTATAGAAAGCTGCCATGAGCTCTGTCTAAAATACTGTGTCACAGTCTATGTCAGTTGTTCATGATCCTGTCACCTCTTCACCCTGGAGGCCACGAAATTGGGCCCGAGGTAGCCATGATTTCATGATGACTCTGGGATAGTTCTGAATGAAACTAAAGCAAAATAATTGCTCTGTTAAATTGCTAATTGATGAGAAAGGTGTGAAGGTTTGAAAGAACTGCTCCGAGTTTTCTGCTACAGGCATCACAATGAATATGCCAAGGCCCGGGCATCCTGAGAGAGGTTTTGAAAAGGAGTAACAATAAAAGCACAATTAGCAGGCAGTTGAATCTAGCTACAAATTACCTTTGGTTTGTTATTCTATTTCCCAGTATGTTGGGAAAGGATAATTTTAAGAGGACCTACAAGTGAAGAGAGACTAGTAACTCTTGGCTTAAATTGCTATTAAAACCTGAACAGCCATTTTATTTCATTGCCAGCTCAGCTACTAGTTCCAATAGGTTGAGGGCCCAAATTCACTTTCATTTGAAATTGTGTCTTCAGTCATTAACACAGTCATGATAGCAAGTTTCACAACAGCCCAACTTCAGTAACAACAGTACTAAGACTTTCAATGGAATGCAGGCCCACACTTCAAATCAGGGACCATGTGCTTCTGGGACTGTATGCCAGTCCTACGCCAACTGAGGCTCCCCATTCTCCAAGTGAGTAAACAGCACCCAGTGCTGGTGGAGCCCCCTCTGCAGTAACAATCATAAATTGTACAGATGTATTTGTAGTACATGATGGATCCAGGTGTCTCTCCGAGTTCCTCTATTCCAGAAAAATGAACAGGATAATTAAGCGTGTCTGGGATTTACTGAGCTGGCAGATTTAGTACTGAAGAAGAACACCTTGTGCAGTAAGCAAAGTCCTGAGGCATGCAACATTACCTGCAGGGGCAAAAGGAGACAGCCTATTTGCGTGTCAGCTTCCCCTCCATCTTACACCCAGTGATTTTCCCACTTTCTCTCACCAGGCAGAAAATACCCTTATGGTACACAATTTTTTAGACTGAAATAATATTGATAAGGTCAAAATTCTGCTGGCAATACCAGTCAGCATCTGAAAATGAGCTTCATGTATTTATTTTACCTTCATTTTTACCACAGACAGCCAACAGACACAGGCCTAGGATTAAAACTAATTCAAGCTTAAAAATATATACAACTATTTTTAAGGAATCAAGGCTTAAACTATGACAGACACACAAAAATTTTTCGCAAACATAACGAAAAGAGAAAAGTCAGAAGATTTTGTGCCTGCACTATTGAACTACCACTGCTGCTTTTTGGACACCATGATAGAAATAATGTGCATTATACAAATGCCATACAGCAACTGGCTCCGTGGCACTCAGCACGAAAAACTAACAGTGTGTCAATGAAAGACCTGTCATTGATAGGATGAGAAAGTCGGGGCTGTTCAGCCTGGAGAAGAGAAGGCTGTGTGGAGACCTCATAGCAGCCTTCCAGTATCTGAAG
>JAOEHY010051282.1:0-10294 GCA_025447955.1 Psilopsiagon aurifrons
CATCCCTCCAGGAGCAGAGGGAAGAAAAAAGGGGAGGTGAGTGAACAAACTGCGTGGCTGATTTATGGCTTAAACCATGACAGTTCTTTTTGGAAGAGCATGAGACTCTTAATCTCAGGGTCGTGGGTTCGAGCCCCACGTTGGGCGCCAAAAAGGCAAAAGTTAAAATTGTTTATGAAATTTCTTATGCTTTTGTGTGTGCACATTTTGTGATGTTTTAATTGCATAAACCTGTAGTGTCTTTTGCTTCTAGGAGATTATAAAGTATAGCCAGAACAAAATACACCTGTGGATGGATGGCTCACATACACCTTCTATGTTACTAGAACTTTATGTTGTTATCTGTGTTGCAAGTCTGCTAAGCCCACTTAAATAGTAAATCCTCATTGTGCTGTATAATATAGAAATGAAAAGTGCTGTTTTACAATCCACAAAATTGGATACAGCTGGTAAATAAAATAAAATTGTGGGGAGACATTTGTGAAAAGTGAGATTCCTTTTTGTAAGAAACTTCTTTTGGTTTAAAATGATACCCAGATAAGTTTGTGATTTTTCGTAAAAGATTAGTCTTGCAGCTTCCTTTGTCATTTTTTTATAATTGGATTGTTCATAATATGGACCAAAAAGAGGAAAGGGATTTAAAGATACAAAAGCCTGTGTAATTTTTTTAGAGGAAGCCTGAATGCTTGTCAAAATATGGCAGTGGTCTTAAGGAAAGTAGCTGTTCTAGAGATTTAGAGATTATGTATCCTTCGAGTCAAGAACCACCATTCTGCTCTGTGTTTATGCAATACTATTTCCTGTATGCTTCTGTGACACTTGTACTTGGTAAGGTTCAGTAATAAATTGAAAACTGTATGTGAACATGCTGGTCAGTGCTTAGTTGCTGCCAAGCAGCATGCTTTCCTCTATAATATGTACAGCACAGTTCTACCTGTCTGTTTGGAATTTGGATAGATGTCTATTCTCAAGCTATTAATTTTCTAATAAGTAGTGGGAATTTATTGTCCTACAGAATTCTTACAACTTCTTACAAATTTGTTTGAAGTTCACTGCAAATCTGGTTGTAGGACAGTATGGGCACATAGGTTTGTTTCCTTTGAGACTGACATAAAAGTGTCTTTTTGTACCTCTCAGTGTTTGGAGAGAACAAACAAAATAAACAAGAGTGTTTCATTTGAGTCTTTTAATTTTTTTTTATATAGCAGACCTTATTTGGTAGTAACCAAATACCATTGATTTATCATGAATACTTCAGACATGAAAACTTATATTGTCTCATAATCCCATGTCTTTGATTACATATACCTGTTGCTAAATTTGGTCTGAAAGTTAGTTGAGACGTATTCTTAAAAAGAGTCACTACAACAGGGAACTTCAAGAAACCTTCCCTTAATGTCACATGGAATTCTGCATACCCAGTTTGACCATTTAAAACAGTTCTAGTCATTGATTTTCATCATATCAAGTGAAATTAACTTTCTTTGTTATTCTCCGATTACACTATTTCACGAAGTGGTAATATGTGGGGTTGTTTTCTGGTTGCTTAAGAATTAAATGCATAACTTAATTGGGAAAAAAATTATTGTTGAGCATAGTTTAAAAAGCATAAACAGCAGATTTCTGGGAGAGAAAGTCTTCAGATCAGATGCTTTTCTCAGCCAGTGGCAGACTTAAGCAACCATAAATCCAGATAGATTCCTGGGAAGGACAGATTTAGAGATTTATTAAATAATTGAGCTTTTTCTCATGCAAGTGCAGAATGTAATTCCTCTATAAATGACATCTCATCACATGCTTGTTACTGGTATTGAACTAGCAGGTATTGTATTGAATTGATGTTATAGAAATCAGGTATGTTTTCAGTTCAAATTTGTATACTCTTAAAGTCTGAAAGAAGCTTCTGAATATGCAACAAGAAAGCAAGAATGGCCTGTTGAGGTCATAAAAATATTCTTCATATAATTATTTATTCTTACTTTTTTAAAAGGTTTTGCAGGCAATTGAGAGATTTTGAATAAGAGAACTCATGGACAATTCTGTAGAGTTCTTATTTTCACTTCTGAAAATAATTACTGTGAAAATGAAAAACTTTCTTCATGCTTTTCAGTCAGTTTATACAAATCAAGGCTTACAATTATGCACAGAGAAGTAATAATTTTCTTTACACTAGAAAACTAAGAGCAGGTTTGCCGAAAGTCTCCTTAATCCTTTCACCATCACTGCCACTTTCTTAGCCTAATTCTTCAAATGGAGAATATTGCAGTCCTGATATAACACCTGGGAACTGCCCTGTGTTGTTCCTTTGTAATAAGAAGATCTTCGGTATACTCACAACAGTGCAAAAGTGCTAATTCTAAACTTTGTAATTTATGTTTTCCTTAAAAATATTGACATATGCACAAAAACCCAATCATAAATTAGTGACTGTTCTCAGGTATCTGGTGATTGTAAAGTTTATTTTCAAATACACCATAAAATTGCTGAAAATGTTTGCTGTTGTTTGCATTGAATGATTAAAGATATCATACCAGAAATACTTTTAGAAAACATTTTATGTACACTTGGATATAAGTGTAGCTCTCAATTGAGTTGTTTATATATATCTTTATGTAAGAATCATATTCTTAATGTTTTTGCTATCAAATATTGCTGTTTGCTTTATGTGCATGTTCATAAGACGTAAGACATTTAATGAAGAGATCTTTTTAAAGTATCTATAGCCATGAGTAAATCATACTATGTTTGATCTGTGTTAAAGATTCAAAGTCCAAGGTCTTTGACTAGAACTTAGAATAAAACTGTAATTAGGTTACATCCCTAAAGTCTGATATATCTTTAAACAAGACTGCAAATGAAACTTTATTAAAACTTCAAATGAATTATTTCTTTGCTTTTTTTTTTGAATTCTTTTTCTCTCTCTTCTCTTTCATGTCTATTAGTGACATTGCTGCTTGTATTTTACCTGTCTTTTCCTGGGTGTTTTAATTATTTACTGTTTAATGACTGGTATTGAGATGAAGCTTCTTTCAGAGCTGCCTGCTCACTAACAGATTTTTTTGCTTCAAAGCTTTGCAAGGTCTTGGACTACTGCAGCTGAAGTAGCAGTTGTCATCGTAAACTTTCCTGGAGGCAGTGTTTCCCCTTAGTAATGGGTAAGGAAGGTACTGTTTCCGGAGGTGCCTTCTCAGTGGGACTGAAAGATGATGGGGTTGCAAATCATCAGCCATTATCAGTAATCTGTAGAAGTCATAAGTAAAACAAACACTATGAAGCTATTAATAAAAATATCTTACTCTTCAGGAGATCATAGGGCAATTCAAGTTAGAATGGACCTCAGCAGGTCATTAGTCCAACCTGCTACTCAAAGCATCCTTCTGAAGTAGATTATCTGCACAACAGAACAGCTCCAGTGCTGGAGCACTGCACCTGATATTAAATTTATTATCTGATGCTGTGAAAAGCAAGCTGAATGGGGTAGAATCTGAGTAAAATGTAATTGCTACCAAAGAAATTAAGCTGAGACAAGCATTTGACATGAGTTAGCAATAAAAAAAAAAAAATTAAAAAGAAGCAATCTATTGAAACTCCTCTGCTTCAGTGTCACTTTTAGTATTTAAAAGGTAATGATCATATTACTCTTTGGGATGAAATTGTAATATAATTTGTTTTCATTTGGTTCTATTGAGCTAAAAGAAAATAACCCTTAAGCCCCTGAAAAACTTAACTGCGAAGCATGTGCCATTCTTCACTATCATTCAAATATCATTGCATTTTCACCTCCCTCTCCTCCCTGCATTTGGATATCTGCCTATAAATACTGAAATATCTGTGCAACCTGAAGTGTGAGCATCCCACTGAATGTGGGCCTGCTCTTTTTCAGAGCCTGGAGCCTTACACTGTGAGAATGCTGAATACGTTTTGCATCTTTAGATAGCCTTTGCATACAGAAAGCACTCTGAAGCTTTACAAACATGAAAGAAGAAGGTTTGAATGTTATCATGAAGCAAGAATTCTTTTCTTTCTAAAATGGGTATATTTGTATTCAACTAGTGTCCAACATTGTCTGCAATGTTCTCTAGATTAAAATTGACATATATCAAAAGTGTTTGTTTATATAAAATCAAACAAATTGAAAAAAGGCATCTAACAAATGCTGCTTTCATAAAATGTTAGCCTAAAAACATGATGAAATTTTGATTGTAAACAAATGTGTTAGTTCATCTGAATATGAATGCAGGACAGCCAAATTAGTGTAATTTTTATATGGGACCCCTTCAGTTGTCAGTTTTTTCCTGACGATGGACGCTGATCTTGGAAGAGTAAGCTTTTATTTTTATTCTAGGTTGCATATGGGCAAATTACTAACCCAATTTGTGCAAAAAGTCTTGCAAAGCCTCTGAAGATTCTAGATTCCATCTTAACCCTCTTTGAAAATGCCTGAAATATTTTATCTTTTTTTTCACTGTCAAGCCTAAAGAAAAGGAAACATTGGTGATATAATGTAGTTCCGATAGCAAGACGGTAAACACAAGTACATTTCTAACTTTCCAAGTTAAGGTTACACTTAGTATGAAATTTTTCTTTGCTTTATTACTGTCTTTCATGTATGTCCATATGTTATATTTTGTACCACTCTCTGTAAAGTATGTGTGATGTCTGTGTGTACATAGTTTCGGGGGAAATCATGTAATTGACACCGGATTTTCTTTGTAGTTACTCTGAGTAGTTGAAATCGATCTGCAGAACAGCTCTATGTCTCTTAGAGAAAATCTGACAGGCTTTACGTAAAGCTAGAAGCAACTTAAGGCCTGGAGCTAACCCAGAATTTGGAGAGTGAAGTGCAGTAACTAGAAGAAAGGCAAGAGGAGGATTTTGTTCCCATCTCCTCTACAACAGAGCCTGTTCCACCTGTACTTACTCTTCATGCTTTCTTCTAAGAAAAAGAATATTTTCCATATCAGTTCCTCTTCTGGTAATGTGCCTTCAGTTAATTACAGGGGGTTTATTATTGCTAGTCCACAGTAAACTATTCCCAAAGCAGCTGTTGTTTCTGCTGCCTCTGGGAAACTATTCCTTCTTCGCAGTTCAGTAGTGTTGGCAGCATCAGGGGAAGGACAGGCAATCAGAGAAACTACTGTTATCCCAGTTTGTGAGGTGCCTCTTAAAGAATCTTTTAAGCAACACCTTTTTAAAGCATTTTTAATATCATAATGTGTTTATGACGTGATATAACATACTGTAAACAGTCCTACAGTAGGTGCTAGAATATGCCCTGTCCTCTAGGTTTTTATAAGTGTGTTTAGCTTTAAGGTAAGTAAATTATGGACTCAGAAGACATATATAAATGTACACACACACACACACACATCAGAGAATCACTCTACCAATGCCATATCTCAAGTTGTGTGATGCTCAACTTTCCTTTTATCTCTCACCTCTCCTTTGTGTCCTCAAGCCTTCTACTTCTCAGGCATGCTTTCAGTTGACCTTGAGCAGCTTGCACTCTAGGGATAGGTCTACTGGTGTATTGTCAAACTGAGGAAATTGTCAGAATACCCTGTGATGAGGCAGTGTTCATTACAATATTCTTATGAACTGTCTATGTCATTTTGCTAAAACTCACTATGGAATCTTTCTGAAAAAATTTATCAGCTCCTGTATAGTAAATGCAATTAACTCTTTATCTTAAAAATATTCACCTCGATTGTTGTCTGATTTGTTGTGATTTACACGAATTTTCAAGAGCTAAGGAAACACAAAATTTTGTCTTTAATCTCTGCCACAGTTTTTGTCTTGCTTTTGCAGGTGGCACAAAGTCAGGTTCTTTTATATGAGGTCAGTCTTAGTGACCTCTATACAAGTCATTTTATCTCAGGAGTCCAAGGTAGTTCTACTATTTACTGAATGAGGGCCTTGTTTTATGATTCTTGTGAACTTCTTTTAACACCTCCCAATGCATCTTGTTTCAAGTTAGAAAATTACAACCTCTGTAGATAGTGGTTCACATTGTAAACTGTGACAGATCCTTAACTATTTCAGCATGAACAGCGCTACCAAATTATCATAACTGATTGTATGAAACTAAAACAGTACAGGTAGTTCCAGCAGTTAAACTAAAATATAAGCCATATATTTTAAAATAGTAATAACATTTTTCTTTTTTACTTCTGTTAACTGTTGCTTCGAGCAGATTTTATGTCCATTTTGCACAGTGAAATTACTGATTAAAAAGATCTCCCAGTTTTAGCTTGAAATATGCTATAATATACATAACGATTTATTGTTCCTTTAGGTTGTTATTTTAAGCTAAATTTAAGTATTTTCTAAAGTCCTTAACAACTGTTTATGTTTTAGAATTAAATGTGCTTTCTTCTGATCCAACTGCTGCTGAAGAAATGTGCCTAGTAGACCTGTCACTTTTTTGTGTAGTTTTTCTATGGCATTATTTTCAGTGGTGAATGTACAAGCTGATAGAAAAGGAAATCATTAGGTGTTCTCAGTATTGCTGAGGCGTGGAGCTGGACCAGGTCAGTCACTGCATTTTGCAGATTGTGACATTTTAAATTACCTGTACACTACCGGAAGCAATCTGTGGACCTAATTAACATCACATCTAATTAATATCAGGACTGTATATAGAGCATTCAAGATAGTTTTGCACTGCCTTTATATATTAAATATTGCATTAATTTGTTATCTTTAATTTTAGTATTGAAAACTTCAAATTCGTGTGCTGTTTTCTTAAGTGAGAGTAACTTCCTTTTTTTTTTTTCGCCTTCAAGTAATCAATGCACTGCTGAATGAGTTCATTTTAATGCACTCAATCATGCCTCTAATGTTTGTAGCTTACGGGCGCAAGCATCAGTAATGCAGGAATGTTATATGGCTTTAGTTTGGTCCATTTCATAAAATATTCATGGAATCAAAAATGTGCATCAAAATAGCGGCTGGGAGAATTACATTTATGTGCCTGCTTTTATGGCAGCTTCACATTTAAACCCATTTGTGTTAATATCTAGTCAATCTTTCTACTTAAAAAAAAAAAAAAAAAAAGGCAAAATAGTAGTCTCCATGCATCCCCCTTTAGGTTTGATATTTATTTTGATATAACAAATGTATACTTTTGGAGTGGGTTTTAGGAAGGGGGATTATAAAGGGAAGTTTTAGATAATGTAAAAATGTTTCTCTTCAGTATTTGCAAAATTACACCAAGGTCATTTGCTTGAATGAATAGATTTGGTTTTTTTTTTGATTTCTAAGCAACTCAGTGAAAACTGTAGCACAAATCTTTGTGCATGCATATGTAGTTGGTATGAAAATAAGAGTAATTTCTAAAATCTGATACTGTTAGTGGCAGAGTAATGTGTTATATTCATATAATTGTTTAAAACTGATTTTTACTCCCAAAATTATATTGTGGCAATGTTTACTTCCCCTGTTTAAGATTGAACTATTGCTGATGGGGTTTCTTTTGTTATGCCCTAAGATATATAAAGCTATAACATTTTAGTAGTGATAGTATATATGTTGCGTATATATGTACGTATGTGTATACGTATGTATGTAAGAGGTACATTGTGTTTTGTGGTTTGTTGGGGTTTTTTAAATTCCTTTTATAAACATGGAAAAGATATCAGAGATTCAAAAACTCCATTTAGTATATGCTGAGTTAATTTCTGTGTGCCAGTGGGAAAAGAAATACACAATTGCTATTAATGTTGCCAACTGAAAATACCTATACTGCTTTGTGTAACACTTTGCAAAAAAAAAATTCAAATACAGATTTCTTGAGAAACACCTCCTGTATTTTCCTCTTTGAATTCCTAGAGTTATAAAAGATGCATTTCTATAAACTTTTCCTATTCCCTATTTTTCCTGTTGTCCTGGGTTCAGCAGTAGCAGTCGTTTTTCTCCTTAATAGCTGGTGCAGTGCTGTGTTTTTGACTTTCAGTCTGGGAACAGCGCTTATGACACCGATGTTTTTAGTTATTCCTCAGTAATGCTTAGTCTGACCAAGGACTTTCTGAATCTCATGCTCTGCCAGGGAGGAGGGGAAGCCAAGAGGAAGCAGAGACAGGACACCTGACCTAAACTAACCAAAGAGGTATTCCATACCCCAGCACATCATGCCCAGGATAATAACTGGGGGCAGTTACCCATAAGGGTTAGATCACTGCTGGGTCGGGATGGATATCGGCCAGCAGGTGGTGAGCAGTTATATTCTCTTCCCTTGTTACTTCCCCTACCATTATTATTATTGGTGGTAGCAGCTGTGGTTTGTGTTATACCTTAGTTACAGAACTGTTCTTATCCCAGACCGTGGGAGTTACATTCTTTCAATTCTCCTCCCCATCCCTCCAGGAGCAGGGGTGGAGGAAGGGGGTGGAGTGAGTGAGTGGGTGCATGGTTCTGGGTTACAGCTGGGCTTAAACCACGGTAGTTCTTTTTGGTGCCCAGCATGGGGCACGAAGGGTTGAGGTAATGACAGATCTGACCAGAGTATGTCTAATCATATTTGTGATAAGAATTCGTTATTTCGGATTAACAGTCACTCGTCTCAATGCTGATTTATTGGCTCTCAAAGTTGTTGCTCTTGATCTCACAGTTTCAGCATGTCGTACATTACTTACAGCCAGTATTTACTGTGTTAGTGTTTATCAGCTGGGGTGCTTGGGCTAAGATTATGGTTTCACTGTACTTTATGGTAACAACTTGTAGTACAATAGACTCATTGATCATGAAACTGATCTGGCTTGCATTCCCAGTGTGATCCCCGCCTCTATACTTTGGGAGGTATATAATAGAAGTGTTTGGCAATTACACATCATTTTTCCCTCCTCAAGTGGTCAGCCTAAGAGGAAGACATTCCCGCACACCCTAGTGATGCCCTAGTACTGCAGCTACTCAAACTTTGACTACAACAGATAATGCAGCTTCTCCAGCTCCAAGCACAACTGCTGCACCATCCCCAGTGACAAGTACAGCAACTCTGACTGCAGCAAACAGCACAGCTGCTCCAGCTCCAAGCACAACAGATATAGCAGCCCCAGTGACAAGTGCAGCAGCATCATTTGAGAGTTCTGAAGGTTTTGAATGGCCTTTGGGTACCCTTGAGACCTGCCTGCTGATTGTGATGGGGATCACCATGTTGGCACACATACAGAGTGTGTTTTACCCATGACCATTTTGTCTGATCTCAAAAGTTAAGCAGAGTCAGGTTTGGGTCTTGTCTAGGATTAGACGATGATATAGGAGGACTAAGAGATTTTCCCCAAGGCTGGACAGTCATGAGTGGCAGGGTGTATGGGACAGCATAGGCAAGTATCTAGGCCAGTGGGCCCCTCCAGTGCTTTGGAAGCATTGGAGATGGAAGGCAGTTGTATTGAGTCCCCAACAACAAGCTGCAGAAACTGCGGAGGGGGAGGGTGAATTATTTTGAGCCTTGTGGGCCCATGACACTTCAGGCCATTGGGGTAGAGATGCAACATACAGACGGTCTCGTGGTTGAGGGCTGGACTTAACAACGGTCACTATTGCCCAGGTTATTCAGAAGTGTGAACACTGCACAAAACCTCTCCTGCTCTGAAAGACTGTTACAAGAGATGGAGCCCAATGTCATGGTCCTGATGGACTCAGCAGCTTTATAGGGATTGTCCATGCACTAAGAAATGATGTTTCTCTGTCTCTCTCTCTCTGTGGATGTATATATATGTATATATGCAAGATAAGAGTGATGATATATTCAAAATGTGGGATCTGAGTATGACATGAATGTTATGGAATAAGGGGTGGATACTGTCCTGGTTTCAGCAGTAGCAGTTATTTTTCTTCTTCTTAGTAGCTGGTGCAGTGCTGTGGTTTTGACTTTCAGCCTGGGAACAGTGCTGATAACATCGATGTTTTTAGCTGCTGCTCAGTAATGTTTAGTCTGACCAAGGACTTTCTGCGTCTCATGTTCTGCCAGGGAGGAGGGGAAGCCAGGAGGAAGCAGAGACATGACACATAACCCGAACTAACCAAAGTGGTATTCCATACCACAGCACGTTATGCCCACTATATAAACTGGGGTCAGTTACCAGGAAGGGTTAGATCATTGCTGGGTCAGGCTGGGTATCGGTCGGCGGGTGGGGAGCAGTTGTATTCTCTTCCCTTATTATTTCCCTTATCATTATTATTACTGGTGGTAGCAGCAGTGGTTTATTTTATACCTTAGTTACTGGAATATTCTTATCTTAACCCATGGGAGTTACATTCTTTCGATTTTCCTCCCCATCCCTCCAGGATCTGGTGG
>JAOEHY010051283.1:0-11790 GCA_025447955.1 Psilopsiagon aurifrons
AATTCTTTACTGTGAGGGTGGTGAGGCACTGGAATGGGTTGCCCAGGGAAGTTGTGGATGCTCCATCCCTGGAGGTGTTCAAGTCCAGTTTGGACATGATGTGACATGGGTGACATGGTTTAGTGTGAGGTGTCCCTGCCCATGGCAGGGGGGTTGGGACCAGATGATCTTAAGGTCTTTTCCAACCCGAACTATTCTATGATTCTATGATTGATTCCCTATTTTTAAAAGTCTTTTTCTAAGCATCTGCACTGCTTTCAGCCAAAGATCATGGGTATGACCCTCTGTTGCTCATATGAGGGTCTTAGTGGCACTATGCATTCAAAACACATCCTTCCTTGTCTCTTGCTGCACTCATTGGATTTGATCCACTTTTCCATGCTGACTCTTTCTAACCCTCAGTGAGGACCGGGAAGCACAAGCTGAATTATTCTTTATTCATCTCATGAGATTATTAAACCATGTTGTTTTCTTCAAGGTGCAATCACTTTCACAGTTAAGAAATGAAAAGTGACAATTCTGAAATGCTTTGCTAAGTAAATGTTGGATCTTGGTTTCAGTGGGCATCTGGCTGCACTGGTCACTCTTAGAGAGAAGAGGCTGAAATGGACACTAATTTGTGTATTCTAGATGAACTGATATCTGGACATTACATTTTGGTGTAAGAGATTGAACTACCTGCTGTATTTCATCTGTTTGAAGGACAATAAGCTTTGTTTCCTTTAGCAGCAAGCCCAATATTTCTATAGTGTCTTCAGATCCTTTTTGACTTTCTTCTTACTTGCTTCACTTAGCGATATGTCTCCCAGATAAGCAGCACTGTCATTTAACTCCTAGCAGATCAAGCTTTTCTGCTCTGAAACACTGGAGCTTATTAACTTGGAAGATATTTTAGCTAACATTCATTTTAGCACATCTCATAGTACTTGGCTGATACTTCCTTAATAGAAAATGAACCATGTATTCCATCCTAGTGTTTTCTTGAATCCCGGTTAAGTCACAGTTTCTTTCTGTTGTGTCCCTGTCCATGGCAGGAGGGTTGGAACTGGATGATCTTAAGGTCCTTTCCAACCCTAACTGTTCTATGATTCTGTGATTGATTGTATTTAGCTAATCAACACTGACATTGGCTGTGTTGCAAATGGAAAGTGCTTCATGTGTCAGCACAGCTGAATATACATTTTTCACATCCTAGCAGAAAAATGCAGTTCCTTTGACACGTATACTCTCTAATTCTACAAAAGCTGTAGTTTTAAAGAGTCTCTTTTCTTGTACTGTTCTCCTGAGTAAGGTAGAGTGAGATTCATTTCTACTCAGTAGATACCTACCATTCAAGATCTTACTCCCAACCTAATTGCCTTGCATTCCTCTTCTAGCCAGTGTAGCATTTGCAGATCATGCTTCTCAGAAACAAACATGGACCTCTGCTTAGGCTGCAATGGATTTCAGAAGAGGCTATAATATGCTTCACTGTAATGCCTCTGTTTGGTCAGGTAAATCTGACCTTAGTTTCTTGGTGCTTTGCTGAGAACTGCAAAATGTTACAGCATGAATGGTGTCCCTAATAGGCAGTGTATCTGCAACTCCCAGGATGTTGAGTCCAGAATGGGGTTAGAAATGGATGGGTGAACTGGTTACACCCTGCTTTGTTCTCAGGCTAAATATCCCTCAGCTCTTTTTCTCTTTTCTTGACCTTGGGTTCTTTTCATTGCACTTTGTTCACAGGTCTACATCTTTCCTGAAATGCAGAGTGAAAACCCAGAGAGAACAGACCAGCTGAATCTATCACCATGGGAGGTGTTCTCAGTGTTTTCCTGCTTATGTCTCCTAATACTGTGTGCCTTGCTCTTGCCATTACTGTCTTATTTTGAGACCCCAATCCAATGTATAGATCCTTCCAGCATAGTGTTATGTGCTTATTAAACACTGTCATCCTTCATCGAGGTCTTTAGCAGCAGTAGTACAAGACCTAAGACCTGAAGTAGTACAAGACCTAAGGCAAACCTTTGCTGAGCAGCATGGCATATGTCCTCCTTTTTGTCCACAAGCCATTTTTCTGCTCATAGTGAGAACCTTCATTGCACAGAGGCTGAAAATCCAGAGGCAATGGGTATGGCAACAGTGGGGACAGCGGGGAAGCTGACATCCAAAGCTAGTTTGACCATCCCAGGGAATTGATGCTGCACTGAGCCGAGACCTGTAGATGGTCCTTCCTTTACAGCCCTGGTTCCAAGTCTAGTCAGATGCTGGTTGGATTTAAGCAGAAAAGTTCCTAAAACAAGATATGAAAATAAGGGTCACATATAGATGTTAAAGCTCCAACTGCTTGTTCCAGACCTGAGCTTGGGCACAGACACAATTGATTACTCTCATTTGAATAATTCTATTCCACTGCAGCCTGGGAAAAATCAAGTTGTAACTTGTTTCTAAATTCTGCTATTCTGCCTTATATCCATCTTTCAAAAGTAAATATATATTAAATAAAATTTCAAGTAGAAAATGTTACCTCATACATAGACCAAAGGAGGACTCAGAGAAAAGAGTCTTCTAGAATATCCAGCACCCTGGCTCTGGAATATGTTCACTTGAAAAGAAATAAGAGGGTTTTTTTTTACACAGCATGTATTATACAAAGATACTTGATTCTAACTAACTTGTGTTATTTTGTTGGGATTTTTTGACTAGATAGTTTTCTAATTCAATTTTCTGTAAAACTTTTAGAACATTTTTCAGGACAAAAAATGCCCTTGTTTGACTGAATTAGTTTAATTCAAAGTGATGTAAATTGCCAGCTCTAATAATAATTGAAATCAGTAAGTGGGGAGCCTTGATTTAAATAATCTATTATAATCTTGTTTTGAATTTATAATTATAATTATTTTACCAAAGATAGCTTAGTCCTTACTGACAAACAACCATAAAAACATCTTGATTTGGGAATGAACAGATCTTTAGAGTAAATTTGGTATCTTTCTGCTAACCAAGACTATATTTGTGTAGATACAGAAACATATAGCTATACCCATATAGATAAATGTCTGGGGTCTTGTATGTGTCACTAAGTAGTAACATAGCTTGGCATATACTTATTCTGCTCTTTATGTCTCATATTTTCACTGTAGAAGATGATGGATAATACATTTCTTTTCTACCGGATGATTAATGTTCTGTGTGCAATTTGTGCCAAATTACATTTAAATGGGAATAAAATTCAATTAAATGCACAGAAATATTTTAATGATTAATCTAATAAAACCACCTTCGGCCTGGTACATATATCAGGGAAAGAAATTAATGAAAAAGGTTTCATATTCAAAACATTTTGTAATAAATAAGTGAAATATTACCATTCATTGGGTAGCAAATCTTGTTATTTCTTGTCATCATGCCCTTTATGATTTTAAAACTACTGGATCTCATCTGCTTTGATGATACCTGTTGTTCCGAAACAGAGGAAGAAAAGAAACTGTTCTACTTTTTCTATCCGTATTTAGATACAAATAATTATTGAACTGAATCTTGATTAAGTTTATTTTGTTTTCTTTGGAAAATTGATATTTGCACCTGGAAAAGAGAGTCCAAATGTAAAAAGTGGTTTTATAACTTGAGAATAGTTTCAGGTAAGAAGTTGGTAACTTCAAGCTATTCAGTATTATAAAAATATAAGCAGTAAACATTTATTTCAGAATCATAGAATCATTTAGGTTGGAAAAGACCTTTAAGATCATTGAGCCCAACCATTAACCCAGCACTGCCAAAGCCACCACTAAGCTGTATCCTCAAGCACCACATCTGCATGTTTTCTAAATACCTCCAGGGATGGTGGCTCCAGCACTGCCCTGGGCAGCCTGTTCTTTCTGTGAAGGAATTGTTCCTCATCTCCAGTCTAAACCTCCCCTGGTGCACCTTGAGGCTGTTTCCTCTTGTCCCATCACTTGTTCCTTGGGAAAAGAGACCGACCCCATCTCACTCCATCCTCCTTTCAGGCAGCTGTAGAGAGCAGTAAAGTATCCCGGAGCCTTCTCTTCTCCAGAGTAAAACCTCCAGGTCCCTCAGCCATGACTCATAACTTACTCTCCAGACCCTTCACCAGCTCCGTTCCCTTCTCTGGCCCCGCTCCAGCACCTCAATGTCTCTCTTGTAGTGAGGGGCCCAGAACTGAACACAGGATTCAAGGTGCGTTCTCACCAGTGCCCAGTACATTTAGTTATATTGGCTTAGACTTCAGTCTAATATATCTAATATAGAGAGTCACAATTTCAAGTGGCTTATTTTAAAGCAAACCACATTTCTCTGAAGAAAAACTGTTTTAAATAATAACCAGTTTTTATCTTTAGTAACACACAAACTTAAAGCAATTGAAAATGGCAGTTAAAGTGAGGAGCATTCATTTCATTGGAGAGCAGATCCCCAGATCATCCAAAACACGTTGTCAAGGGGAAGAAATACATGAGCAAAACAAAACCACTGCTGAGTGACACCAGACATCTAGGTTTAACTGCTTAGTGCAGGCCATTTGTTAGGAGTATCTGACATTTATTTGATTCTGAAAACAGCTATGATAGATGAGTCATTATTCTTTAGTATTGCCGTAACAGAGAGGGGTTTATAGTCTGGTTTTGTTAGCGTGAATGCAGTTTCCATATCTTTATGGATAATTATATCTAACTGGAGGAGAGGGGCTAAGGAAGGGGGCTCAGTTTGAGCGTCTGGTCGCTGCCCTGCCTGTATCCATCCAATTCAAATGCCAGGTCATGAGGATGTGAGCAAGCCTGGATTCATCAGCTTGGTGATTAGTTTGATGTGACAAGCACTATGATGAATATAATGAGTTTGAATGGGAGCTGGTGTGTCCAGCTTGTTTTGGAGTCCAACAGCACACAGCAGACTGCAAAATTCAGTGCAGATTGATCTCTTGCTATGGCTGTTACTCAAGTTAGGAGCTGACATTGTCCCTGCATTGTGTTTACTTCACCTTTGCTTGTGCTGGACACTGCTGTCCTTTGTTTGAAGGCTCCCTGCTTGCTGTGGGGGTCATGGGTTAGCTTGGTGGCAGCTTGCTTTTGGGTCCTGCTGGCCTGTAAAAGAGGCAGTTTTCGTAAGATCAATGCCTGTTTGGTCAGGCACTGGAAAAGGCTTCCCAAGGAGGTATGAAAGGAATCACTGGGGACAGTGATGTGTTCAGAAAATGTGTAGATGAAGCCCTTAGTAACATGGGTTAGTGGTGGACTGGGCATTCCTGTGGTAACAGTTGGGCTTGATGATCTTAGAGGTCTTTTCCAACCTTGTTGATTCCATGATTCTATGGTCTTATGATTCCGAAGCCATGCAGACTGTTCCCAGCGTAAAGCAGAAGCTCAAGAAAATCAAGTGCTTTTCCTTCAAACCTTGACTTTAGAAGTAAATTCAAATTGGGATTTTCCTTAGGAATCTTTTGAATCTCAATGGATGTGCCTTGTGGGGGGCAGCATGAAATATGTGTGTCTGTTGTATAAATGTTCCTCTTATGGATGTAAATATGGTGTGAGCAAGTGGCAGGCATTTGCAGACATTTGCAGGTCACATCAGAATTCTTTCTGGTGCTGAAGTAGTGCTCTTGGAGCACATGATCAATAAGGCATTTCACAATGTCTTTCCTGCTCAACATAGTATTGCAGGTAAATAATGGCCTTTCAATGAACATCTTCTTTTGGGTGAGATGTAAGGAGGTTGATATTTCCGTGGGCAGCGCCTTAGAAAGATGCTCTTCTTGAAGGAATCAGGTTTCCTGTCAGGCAGGTACCAGAAAGGATTCTGCTGCAATAGAAATCTTCCATTGTACTTCGTCTGCAGACTCAGAGGGGTGACACTGTGTAAAAACCTCAGATCTGGAGGGCTTGGGTTGCCCAGGGAAGTTTTAAATGCTCCATCCCTGGCGGTGTTCAAGGCCAGGTTGGACAGAGCCTTGGATGACATGGTTTAGTGTGAAGTGTCCCTGCCCATGACGGGGGGGGTTGGAACTGGATGGTTTTAAGGTCCTTTCCAACCCTGACTATTCTATGATTCTGTGTTTCTGTTAAGCAGAAGAGAAATAATAGGGGAGAAAAAAGCTATATAGAAAAACTGCTGGGCTTTTTTGACTGGGCAGTGTCCTGGCCTCAAAGGCTGGGTTCTCCAAGGAGTGTTCCACAGGAGTATAAGGAATTACTGCAGGAGAAGAAGTCAAGGTCATTTTTCCTGTACAGGGAACAGAGGAAAACATTTTCAAGGTATAACTTTTATTAGTAGACCTAAGGTTCAGTTTTGCAATTTTAACCTTATTATACAGATATTTCAGGGCCCAAAAGAGTGAATTTGTGGATGACATCTAAGATAGGGTAAACATGAAGTTACTCAGGAAAGATACAGAGAACTGATTTAATGTGTAATAATCTCATAATTTGTTTTACTCCAGTGTCAGCAAAACTGAAAAGACCTGAAGTACAAGGAAAATGCAGTGATCTGGATTTCTAGCTGCAGAAAGATGATGCAGTCAGACTGATGCCCGTAGTTAACAGTAGATGTGAAAATCCAACCCCATGTCATGTGTGCAAATGAAAATGTGTCTTATAGAACTTCAGTGCAGCCTTGACCATAACAGTAGAGAGGTCCTTTTAATGTGATCACCAAGGTAGGCACAGCTCCTTGTGCTTTAGAGCAGATAGAAAGGTCTGTCTGTTAGCTGGTTTCTGACTTCTGTTTCTAAGTAATATTTTATCTTGCTCAAAACTAGGTTTTGGCACAGAAAAGTTTCTGGGAATTTAGGTGATGCTCATGGACTTGTGGAGAGGTGCTAACGGATACCTGCTCACCCTCCTATCCTCCTGTTTACTTTTACAGTGGGAGCAAATGTCCTTGCTGTAGCTCTGCACTTAGCAGTTACAATTTCCTTTGGTTTTCCTTTCTGCGCCTCATTTTCTAATCTAATTGCTGGCTGAATGACACATGGAGCCTTCCAGGTTTTAATCCTGCCTAGCTGGCTGGGAAAAAGTCTGTACATTTCAGTAGTAATCTACTAAAGAAATCTATTGTAGATAAAACAATTATGTCTTTCATTTGTTCTTTTTTTTTTTCCCTTGAGCTGACTTACAGTTCTTTCCAACTCTATAAAGGTGTTTTATTGCACTTACTAAAAATGTCAAGGATACTAAACAGCAATGCGTAATTTACAATAGACTTTGTAGGCAATGGAGTCCTTACAGCCACAGCTTCCTGAGGATAGGTTTATTACTATTTTACTACCTGCTGTAGTATCCAGGCTCAACTTCCAGTGTGTTTGATGAAAAAACAGAAGGGAAATAGGGACTGCTGATAGAAACTAGTGGGTGATAACTGGGCATTTGCCAGTTCACCCAAGTAAATGGATATTATTAACTTTGTTGAGCACACTGAACTGCTTTAATTACTCAGAAACGCAGGCAGGAAAACATTAAGCCAAAGAAATGTGCTTGAATTAAAGGGGTGCTGAGAAAAAGAAGTCATCCCATTCCAGCCAGTTTAAAGTGACCTCTGATATTGGTTAAAAAGGCAAAGTGAAGATAGGAGATTTTTGTTCAGTTATAATATCTTGGTTCTTGACTGGAGCTGAAGTGGGTTAGTAATGAAGTGCAAGGTTCAGATGCCCACTAATGGTGACATGATAATATGCTGATGTCAACTTGGCAAGAGTGATCTATGTAGGCACCATGATGTTAACCCATAAGGTTAAGAAGTCCCTAGGAAAAGAATGCACAGGTAGGTAAAACAGCATGAGAGCTGTGTTTGAAGAGTGATGTTTTTGGAGCAATGTTTTTAAGTACCTATGATGCACATCTTCTGCTAGGCTTTCCTAAAAGAAAGCTACCACTGCAATTTCAGTCACAAATAACACTTTCTGTCTGTATTGATTTCTACTTAAGCAGCATGCACAGGTTTGTCATCATTTCAGTGTGTTTGTTCAGAAATAAAACTAGCAAAAGCAACATGTGTTAATTTGGCCTTGTTTAATTTTAATTTACTCTGACAGTCAATACCTCACGCTCCGTGTAACAGCCCTTTATTTACCATGGGAAATGTCTTAAATGATGAGGGGAGTCAGCCTGAGCAGAGGAATAGCAAGGCAATGCGCTCATGTTAGTGACTGCCTGGGCTTGTGGTAGCCCTGAGCAAGCCAGCGTGTAGCTCTTTCACCCTGGCTCACAGCCCAGTCACAGTCTCTTGAGTCTAGATGCCTTTTCTGATAGAGGATTGCGAGATATCTCTTCTCTTGCAATCCTGTTAGCTGTTATCAGAGCAGGGAATGGTGGCACAGCACGTGGATCGAGGCATCATGCTCCCTGCTGGCATCATCTTGAAGTAGGAACTGAGGAGCAGCCAGCCTTTGGGAATGAAGTGCCTTTTTAGCTTTGCTTGAAGAATCCATAACTATACTTTGGAACCACTTGAATGTATGATGCTAAGTACTTCAGTTAGCGCTTGCATGATTGAAGCCATTGACTAGAAATGGCACAGAAAAAAGCTGAGATGGTATTAATATTTCGGAGCCATTACCTCTTGCACATCATATTTCCTTCTTCCATAACAAATCCTGCATGGCAAAAATGTGCAAGGTAATCAAAGTGCTCCAAGCATTTCCTTTCATATTTTCCTCACTTCATTCACTTTGTATCTCCAGGTAGAGGCAATAAGGTGTGGCTTTCAGCAGTCAAAAGGGGTCTGAGTCATAGAATCACCGAATGGTTTGAGTTGGAAAGGACCTTAAGATTATCCAGTTCCAACCCCCTGCCATGGTCAGGGATGCCTTACATCAGACCATGTTGCCCAAGTCTCTGTCCAATCCGACCTTGAACACTGGCAGGGATTCATTTGCCTGCTGTTTGGGTGATAAGGCAAGGAGTAATGGGTTAAAGCTTAAACAGGAGAAGTTTAGATTGGCTGTAAGGAGGGAGTTCTTCACTGTGAGGATGGTGAGGCACTGGAATGGGTTGCCCAGGGAAGTGGTAAATGCTCCATCCCTGGCAGTGTTCAAGGTTGGACAGAGCCTTGGGTGTCATGGTTTAGTGTGAGGAGTCCCTGCCTGTGGCAGGGGGGTGGAACTGGATGATCTTAAGGTCCTTTCTAACCCTAACCATTCTGTGATTCTATGATAATATAATAAATTTTATATTATTATGATAAAATTAATCATAAACAAATATATTAATATAATCAAATTATAAGACAAATAAATAAATAAAATACCTTTGATAACTGTAGCTGTATAGACCCGCACTATGGTATTGCCCTTGCTGGTAACAAGGCCATAAGCTTTGTGCTGAACTTGCAGGGCTGCAGGACTGAGGAATGTCAGGTTTGCTTTGTCTGAACTCTTCCTGACCCACCTGAGCTTTGTTTTACTGGCTGTAGCTGCAACAGCAATTCTTCTAATTGACCAGGTGTCTACGGCCAATTTGTTTTACTTCTGTTTGTCTTTCTATTGTACCTCTATGGTTTTATGACTTTAATGCAGTGATGGAGGATAGAGAAATACAAGGATGGTAGGAGAACAGAGAAGTGAGACACAGGACATGCAGGAACACAGGTAGGGGATGATAAGAGATGGAGCACTGCAGACCCAATAGCTATAAACAACTTAGCCGTGGTCTGTTAAAAGAAATGCAGAGCTGGAGCTGATCAAACCTAGTTTTAGGGGTAGCAAAGAACAATGAAGATGTATCTAATATATGTAAAAGTCATAATGTATAGTAAACTTAGGTGTGACATTGAGCTGCAGGCAGTATAAAAAAGAGCACGATGTAAAAGCATGTTAACAAACATACCAAATGGATCTTCAAACGGATCGATAAGTCTGGTATGGCTGCTAAAGAGAGGAAAAAGAAACCATCAATATGAAAATAATATTCCTGTCAGCCAAGGAATCCAGATGCTGATGGCTTGCCTTACCATGCCCCATTCCCACCTCTGGAATGAAACTACCAACACTGTGACCCAGAAGACCAGGGCAAGGTTGAGAATGACATCAGGAAAATGGGTAGAAATTAAGATGTGCATGTATATGACAATTTAAATTTTATTATTACGATTACTATGAGACCTTTTTTTGCGTGGAAGTACTTTTTTTCCTGTAATAATTAGGTCTGGACTAGTAATTACTAGTCTAGGACTTTGGTTATACTGACAGCAGGTTCTTGGCCTTATATGCATCAGAGATGCTTCCTTTTTTATCATAAACAAAATTTTGGGCATAACAAAATACAATAGGTCTTAGGACCATCAGGAGGATAAAAGAACTGCCCTTTTACCCAATGTGGCTGAAACAAAAAGACACACAATGGTATAAAAAGCCAGGCTGGAAAAAATTAGTAGAAAAATTACTTATTTGGGAGTCCCTTTTTGTTCTTTTTGCAGGGTGAAACTTCATATGTCCCCACATATCTCAACATGATGATACGTGGTCGATACTTTGATGGTTTAATACATCACTGTACGTTAGCTATGGTCATTGTCCCTCCTCCCCTGCTTGGTCTGTGATTAATGTAAAGAAATGCAGTTTTGACGACTTGGTTTCACTGTGGGATACAGAATCATATAGGCTATACAGACTATGACTGTCTTAGGTTAATTGGCAAGTTCTGGATGGATTAAGATGAGAACATGAGATGCCTTGGATTTTCTAAGCATGCTCTTGCCCCTGTCAGGTAGAGGCTAACTCAGGTACAGGACTGAGGACAGGACTGCAAGCAGAACGTATGCAAAAGTAAAATACCCAGGTTCAAAGTCCTGATACAAGCATCTTGCTAACACTGCTGTGGTTTGTTAACCCATTGACCACAGCTCTGTTTGAATTCAAGGCATTTTAAATTCAGAGAATGCTGCCCCTTCCTCAGGCCAGACCCATTTCTGCCTGTGCAGCTGGATCTTCAGCTCTACATAATAGGAATAGTATAACATGATAGGGAACTAAATATCACTCAGTATGGGGCTTCTGGAAGCCTACTGGGGTGCGTGAGTTAAATGAATTCCAAAATACACCAAAAATACTTTTCTATTTGCTTTCTTTTAAAGTACAACTGCTAAAGATAGCACACCCCACATGTTATGTTGGGTAGCCAAAGGCTTATGTGCTGTATCAAGGGATTAATGGTCAGTGCACTCTTAGGTGCATATTCACATGGAGAATGAAAACGATCTTGGTTAGGATCAGTCACTCTGTTGCAGTCATTTTCTGTCCACCTTTTTCAGCCTCTCTCCTTGTGGTGCATAGTCTAACCCTTGAGCTGTAGGACAGAGACGGAAGTCATCTGCTGAAAGAATCACCTCTGGAAGCAGTGACTGTAGGTGCCAAGACAGAGAGAGGGGTTGGGCCAGATCCCTTCTTCTCAGCACTGGCTATTCCCCAGCAGTGATCTTTGGACATTGGGGCTGACTTCTCAGGGGCATATAAACTCTCTACACTCACTGCTGTTTTCTGAAGTGCATAAAGCCACCATGGGATCTATAGCATCCTTTAGGAATCTAACTCAGGTTTCAGGTCCAGCCACTCAAACTGGACTCTCAGATGCATTGTACATGTGTCTCACATGGAATCCACATAGAATCATAGAATAGTTAGGGTTGGAAAGGACCTTAAGATCATCCAGTTCCACCCCCGTACCATGAGCAGGATCACCTTCCACTAAACCATGCCACCCAAGGCTATGTCCAACCTGGCCCTGAGCACCTCCAGGGATGGAGCATCCACAACTTCCCTGGGCAACCCATTCCAGTGCCTCACCACCCTCACAGTAAAGAATT
>JAOEHY010051285.1:0-10870 GCA_025447955.1 Psilopsiagon aurifrons
GGAAGTTGTGAATGCTCCATCGCTGGCGGTGTTCAAGGCCAGGTTGGACAGAGCCTTGGGTGGCATGGTTTAGTGTGGTGTCCCTGCCCATGGCAGGGGAGTGGAGCCGGATGATGTTAAGGTTCTTTCCAACCCTAACTGTTCTATGACTCTATAGCTTCACATACAGTCTGTACTTTCACCAGAGTCCCTGGCCCTGAAGAACCATGTCACCCACAAAGGCTTTCATTCCAGATCACTTCCATTACATACCCTTGTATGGTTGTGGCAACTGTTTGTTGTCATTTTTATCCAACCTTGTTCTTCCCCACAAAGGGAAGAGAATTAAATGAAACGCTTCATTTCAGTTTCAATTTATTTGGCTTTTTATTCCAGCCATTGGAATTCAGCTGTCCTCTCTCAGCCAGATTAAAGAGGCCTTTAATATATTTTATTTTTCCTCGGTGAAAATACTTGCGTGTTGTAATCAAGACTCTGTTTGATCTTTTTAATAAACTAAACAGACCAATTTCCTTAAGTATATACCTATCAGACCCCTCCTACATTTTAAACAAACACTTTTTAATAGGAAAGCTCTTTTTTGCAAAGCAGACTGCTCAACTTTCAACACCCATTCAAGAATCTCAGTATATCCCCTCCAAAATACTAACCCATATGCCCAAAAAGGCGTTTTGAAGCTGGATTGCCTCAGCTGCTTTCCATCCCTTCTGCCTTCAAGCTGAAGAGATGTCATCTGGAAATGGAGTTTTGGGCAATGAAGTCATGTAGTTTTGCACACCCTTTTGGGATTTGTAAGATGGGGCTAACTGCAATTGTGACCGCCCTTTGAGTTTTCATCAGCCATGATGCCCATGATGGCCACTGCTTCCCCAGCTGCTCCATTGGATGTTCCACTGGAGGTCCACACCCTGTGCATCCCCAACCTAGGGGCCACCAGTATTAACCATCCACAGTCCCACAACGAAGAACAGCAGAAAAAAACTGACACAACATAGACTGTGTCACCCTGAAAGCGGTGTCATTCCTTCACACTGGTCAACAGCAGGGCCCTGTGACAGCTATAAAGAAAGAGAGAAGGAAAAGCCCTGGCGCCGCCGGGGTTTGAGTAGGGTCACCCCGCAGCTGTGTGCCCGAGATGCTGGCAGGGTCCCTGTTCCCAGATAGGCTGTGGGGGCTGCGGGGCATGCTGGGGATGAAGTGTGGGGGAAGCGGAGGGCTAGCAGAAAATAAATCACAACGCCTTGGTGCTGTCACGCTCTGCCCCAACTGGTTTTGACAAACAAAACTTCACTGTCCACTGACAAGAACAAATAAACGGAGTCAGGAGAGACTGAAATTCACAGGGGATCTAAAATATTTACCTTGATACCTTATAAGGCTAATAACCACTTCGCTGCTTTACAGCGACTGACAGAAGGAAAAAACCCCACAACCAGACAAAAAATCAAAACAAAACAAAACAATTTCCTACTTAGAATGTTTGGGGCTTTTGACTAGTCCAACCTGTCCTGGCAAAAACATCAAAGCAGGATTAGAACAAGGTTTTAATTATACACACTTTTCTCCATCCTTCCCTTTCCCATTCTTCCCTTCACATCTCTTGCTTTGATTACGGAGATCAGTGGAGTCAGCCAGATATTGCAGCTGATACAAATGATTTCATTCAAGCTCCTCCACCAAAGATGCAACGAACATTTTAAGAGCGGCAGTGCATGTTCACCAAGTTGTTTTCTTTCATATTTTTGCAAACCAAGTTTTTCAAAATTACCTGTAAGAGTCAGAAACTCATGCATGCCAACTGCTCCAGACAAATAAATAACCCAGCCTGGGAGGAAATGTCCGTCATCTCCTGGATGTCAAATAAATCTTGCTCCCCTGTGTTTAATAGAGTTCTGTACTGGTTTTGGCTGTGCTCTTCAGCAATAAAGTAATGGTAAATAAAAATACTGGATACATTCTCTTATTTAGTAAGTATAAAACATGGCAACTGCTACAGTAGGGAGTAGCTAAATTTCTTTGCATTTTTAACTTGACTGCACAAGTACATCAAGATTTTAAATAGACAGTTGAAATAGCTTGAATTTAAGTTCTTGAAGCAGTGCTGTGATAGATTTGCGTCATCTGTGAATTGGACACAGTGGGTTAATTGTAGTACTGACACACCAGGGATTACTTACTCGTGCTGATCAAAGGAAACTCACCCAAAATGGGTGAGGCTGGAAGGGATTTAAATTGTGGATGGGTCTGACAGTTCAGGCTGATCTCAGCGGAAGAAATTGGGTGTTTCACTGGGCTGTGCATTAGGCAAATATTCAAATATGGAGCCTTATGCTGAACTCTGGATTTTACAGTTGGGGTCATATTCTCCATTAAAAGGAAGTAAAAGATTTTATTTACTGGGGGTTCAGGTCAGATTGCAAACTCAAAACTGGCCTTGCCAAACTGCCATTTTCTTTAAAGATAATTTCCCTCCACTTCCGTAAAAACTAGTTTGGTACCATACTCATGAGGATGAGGAAAGGGAAAAATCCTGTCTGAATAGTTCTCTCGGTGTCAGGGTGATCCTTCTTTCTGCAGCCACAAAATGTGCCTGATTAATAAAGAGTGAAAAATTTGCCAACTTGAAGCACAAAACCAAAATCAGAATTAAATAAATCTTTTGATTTTCTGGTTCTCAGACCTCTCATGTATTTTTTTTAAATCAAGTTTCTTCCTCATGTAGTCTCTCCTATTATTTTAAACTGCGCGTGACTTATAGTTGTGTTGGACTACCTTCACCCTGAGCGTGAAATCGTGGATTGTAGGGCTACTGTACATGGATTTACTGCTGAAAGTACCAGCCCTGACTATGTATCCTGTTTTTATTAGCAGTTAAAAAGAAGCAATTGCGTGTGTGTGTAAACACATTTAAGAAAACCCACTTATTTTCTTTCTTTGTTTTTATTTTCTTTTTTAATCAGAGATTAAAGTTTTGGTTGGCTTCCCATCCTCAAGTCTCTGTAGATGCACTATAAACCACTGCCAGCACGCTGGAGGTTTGTTACTGCCGTTTGTCATTACCAGTCATCCCAGATTAGAAGAGTTCCCTCCCACGTGTCTTGCAGGCGTCCAGCCCAAGGGTCTTAATTAACACCACAGTAATGAGCTGGGCAGCCACTTTTTTTTCCCACTTCATGATTTTCAAATGCTCAACTTCTCAGCCTGATGGCATGCCCACAGCATATTTAATCTGTTTCTTTTTTGCAGGAGGACAGTTTTTTAGATGACATCCACCTATGTAAAGGGTAATGTTCCTGCCTCTCCTGTCCTCTCGCTTATAGCCGCCCATGTGTCTATCTTGATGTCATTGATTACACCCTTAAATCTTAAATCCAGGTTTTTTGTGTGTGTGTGTGTGGGATGGCTTTCAAATTTCTACCATTAAATGCAATGAGCAGTGGAACATTAAAAGTAATGACAACTAAACCGTGTATTAAAGGTGAAGGCAGAAAGGGTCATGAGACTAACTATATTTTTAGGGCAATAGACTTCCTTACTTGCAGTTTTTTGTTTAGCTAAGATGGCAGAGTCACTATTATAAGTCTTGAATGCACAGAATTACTGGGGTAGGTAGCAAAGTCAAGAATTAACCAAGGGGAGTAGCTGCATAACAGCTTATTTGGGGCATGAGTTTTTATTGCTTTCTGTACAGCACACTCACCTACAGGCTGCATGGGAGCAAGTGATGCTGAACACCCCTACCCCCCAAAAAAATAACCAAACAAACAGGATTCCTAGATTTAGATTTTAAAAATGGGATATATTTTGTAAAATAATTTTGTTTTGGAAAATTATTTTTTTTAACAAGAGCTGGTCTAGGAGGTAATTCCTCTGGAGAAATTTCAAGAACCACTTTTTTTTTATTTCTCTTTTTCCTTTGTCTGCATCTGCAATGGAAAACACTGTCACTGGAAGATGATGTCTGTGCTAGCCCCAAATGCCAAGCTGAAAGCTAAAGAATGTGCCTCTAATTCCAGCAAAAGACCTCAGTGAAAAGGAGATGTTTTCATTTCCCCTGATGTTTATAGGGTGTATTTCATCCCCAGCCCACAGGCCATTTGGGGTCATTCCACAAGCCCATTCTTCAAATTTATGATCATTGGTTGGTATTTGCGCTGCATGAGGCCTGAGAGCTAACCTTCTTGCTCTGGAGGCTCACGGTGTGAACGTCTCCCAAGGAAGTGACCACCAGTGGCCCCAGGAACACCCATCTGCCTTTAGCATTTCCTTTCCCTCTGTGAATTTATTTCTTTCCAAACCTGGTAGGAAGGCTGTAATATTGTTCACTGAGGAGGCTAGGAAGGTAAAGGGGACAAAACTTTCTGGGACAGCTGGAGAGGGATAAAGTGGGGACAGAGCAGCCCCAACTGTTGCACTAAAGAAATAGGACCAAAACAAATTTTGCAAGAGTCATCAGCAGGAATTGCAATAGATCATGGTCAGTGCTGTATATCACTTCCAGCAGAGACAAATGATAGTTTGAGTTGTAGAAATCTTACAGATTACTTGAGGAAGCTTTATTCATGAAAGTGACAGGGTGTTTAATAATGGCAGCTTGTCATATGTCAAGTATAGGTGAATTGCTGGAGTAAGACCTGGACATGGAACTGTTGGAACAAGTCCAGGGGAGGGCCATGAGGATGACTATGGGACTGGAACACCTCCCGTAAGAAGATAGGGTGAGAAAATTGGGGCTGTTCAGCCTGGAGGAGAGAAGGCTGTATGGAGACCTCAGAGCAGCCTTCCAGTATCTGAAGGGGGCTATACGGATGCTGGGGAGGGACTCTTCATTATGGACTGCAGTGATAGGACAAGGGGCAACGGGTTCAAACTTAAACGGGGGAAGTTTAGATTGGATATAAGGAAGAAATTCTTTACTGTGAGGGTGGTGAGGCACTGGAATGGGCTGCCCAGGGAAGCTGTGAATGCTCCATCCCTGGTGGTGTTGAAGGCTGGGCTGGACAGAGCCTTGGGTGGCATGGTTTAGTGTGAGGTGTCCCTGCCCATGGCAGGGAGACTGGAATTAAATGATCTTATGGTCCTTTCCAACACTAACTATTCTATGATTCTATGATTTACAGAAAACCCATAGCATGATGGGCAGACTCCCACAGACACTATGTCACTGCATTTCATGTGTCTACGCAGCATAATTCTTCTGAAGTATTTTTTGGGTCCTGTAAAATACTATTGAGGACCATCAGGACAGAAATGCAGGGTCTGACATGTAGGATATTCAGGCATTTGCTGCTGCTGCCAGACAGTCCCACTGGCTGTTCACAGGCAAACAGGAATACTTAGCCTGTGACAGAGATCTAGATGAAATCTAAAATACAAAGGGGTTAAACTAAAACCAAGCCCAAGTCTCCTTCAAAGCCTTCCTGACCCTTTCCTTTGCATCCTTTTGGTTTTCTACTGACAGGGCCCTTGGGAGCAGGGGGTTAGAGCTCTGCCAGGTCCATGTCCAGGTGATGGAAGCTGGGGCCAACTCATTATTTGCATGGTCCAACTGGGAACCATCTTTCAGTCTTCCCTGACAAGGTTCCAAGCAGCCTTCTTCAGGCACAAGGAGGAAAACAGTCCTGTGGTGTAATTTGTCCATCAGTGCAACCTGCTATTAAGTCATCCATTGCACACTGCTCCTCCTCCCTTTCTGTCATGTCCCTGCTCATTTTCATGCCTCTAATTTGTCATTCCCAAGCAGGCTGAGAATGCTGAAGAGTGGAGACTTACTTACTTTTTGAGTTAGCTTGCCTATTTTTACCCCAAAGCATTTCTGCCATCACTGCTTCCTCTGATCAATCCCACCTCACTCTTTTCTGTGTGTCAAAGCAAGCTGGATCTAGCTGTGTTGACTCACGTTGCCCTGATCAACCAGCTGAAAGAGAGCATCATCTAGAATCAAACTACTCTGTTGTAACAGGGATGGCCAGCGACAGTCAAGAGGGGAAAGTCTAGCTGCCTTTGCTGCCCAGAGTTTGCTTCCATTATGTACAGCTTCAGGTCACTGGTCCCAGGAATGGGCCCAAGTCCCAGATTAATGATGTTTCTGTTACCAACATAAAAATATAAAAAAATAATTCTACTTAAATCTCTTTTACCCTTTTTAGTCTATTAATATACCCATCTAGATACACACTGCACCCATCTTATTGGATTCCCTGATTTCCTTTTCCCACAGTTTGGAATGGGAGGTAAAGAATTTGTCTTTACAATACATTCATTTGCTGTAGCAGACCCTCATCCTACAAACACTCATGAGAGCTTGAATTTAAGTATGTATCTGAAGGAAGAATTGAATCAGAAATCATACAGTCTCAATGGCAGTCTTATCCCTCATACTTAGCCTAAAACAAGCCAGAAGGTCAAAGTGACTGACGGCAACATGCATCTTCTAATAGCTCTGCAGTATGTCATCATCAATTAAAAAAGCTGAGAGACATTTTACAGGGGTTTTTTTCGTAAAAATACATGGATGATTGATAGTTTGAAAATGTTACATTTGATATGCCTCCTTCCATGATTCTAAGGAGCAGCAAATGTCTTAGGATATGAATAAACTCTTTGCAAAAATTGAAATAAACCCAGACAATTAAATAGCAGGATCACATCATGAATAGAATTCTGAGGCTAAAATCAATGCTTGAGAAATAGTCCAAAATTCCATGATCGTTTACCAAATGGCTGGAGCTTCAGACATCTGGAATTTAAAACCTTTAGCTTCTCTTCTCCATAAATTTTAGCCACCTCAAGGTCTTTCTGCCACAACTACAACTTTCCTGACGTGTTTTAGTGCTTGAGGTTAAAAATCCCACTTTACCTCAGCTCTGTCAGTGTCAGATTTGTGGAGGGCAATTCTGTTAGACAAGATATCTTTGAGACTGCTTAAAAATCTATCACTTGGGGAAGAAATAAGGTGTTTTCAGAATCCCTTTGAAGAAGAAGCTCTTTAAGTGAACAAAAAGGGCTCTCTCAGCTTGCTAATGAGGAAAATAAAAATAAAGCTAAATTACCTAAACAGCATCTCAGATCCTTGCAGCATGTCATTGCTTTGCAGCCAGATTAAGTGAGTTGATTAGAATCCTTGCCAGGGTTAAGACCAATCACATAGAGTCTTGAGCAAAAATTAGTGGGTAAGCCAACTTTCCCATAAATCTTCAGAGACTAGCTTTAGGAATGATTCCATTTTACTTAACACTCCATGGCACATTTTCACAAAGCTTTCCAGTCATTCCAACACCCAGCTTTAATGGGTGGTATTTCTTATTTTGACTGGTACAAAGCTCATCTATACATCTGTTAATGTGTGCAAAAGGTCTTTTGCCAAAACCTTCTTTTCTCTGTTCAGGAGGTTTAAATGTTTGAAGGAGTGTCCTTGCTCCCATGTCATGATCCATATGCCATCTCTGCTCTTGTCAGTGCTTTGTGTGTTTCTCTTGTAAAACTGCATCCTGATTAAAGCAAGATGGCAAATCATGGGCATCTCAGTTCGTGGTTCAAACACCTGAGTTCTTAGCAGAAAAAAGAAGCCCAGTCCCTCAGGAATAGGATTGGTCTTAATGTAGCTGAGTTCCAAGAAAAGCTTGAAGTGTGGTCTTCCTGTAGAGAAACCTTCTAGAATTATTGCCTCTGAGTCTGGTTAGGGTGGCATTTAGAGATGCCATAAAATACGTTAGTGCTGATTAGAGTCGTTTATTCTTCTAGCATGTCTTGCAGATGGGACAAGACCAGAGATGTCCCTTATGCTTATCAAAATCAACCTTTCTTAAAGAAGAAAATTCTTCTTCTTGGTTGGACAAAGTCTTGGGCAACATGGTTTAGTGTGAGGCATGCCTGCCCTTGGCAAAGTGGTTGGAACTAGGTGATCTTACGGTCTTTTCCAACCCTAACTATTCTATGATTCCCTGATCTTGGTTGTATTTGACTGTGTGGAGTTTCTTTAAATTCCCCCTCCTGTTTGCTGTGGTGTGGGATGCTTGCAGACTGCAGCTGTTTGTGCCTTTTGTGGCCCTCTGACACTTTCTTATCCCAGAAGATGGACTACCCTAAGCAGATGCATACTGTCAAGAAGAATGACGACTCTGTGGCAGAACACCAACAGCCCTGGGCTCAGAAGCAATAGCCTCTCTGTTTGTTTATTTGATTCTGGCATGTCAATGAAGACGTATCAGATCTTGCTCCTACCCATTGTTTTCCTCCTGGCCTTGGGAGTGAGAGATTTCATGCATTGTACATGATGGCCCAAGCTAGGAGGTTTCAGGGAAGTTCATGGCATACCTCCTCAACTCAGAGAGATCCTCACTTGCTTCTGAAGTCCTTGTGAAGTTGTGATGTTAACCTCAATGTCCTGGCCAAATTCCAATGTAAGTAATTACAAGCTGCCTATCTTATTTCAGCCTCCTATGTCAACTACACAGAGTGTACTTTGGCTTCAACATTTTTTCTCTCCAAAACAGTTGCACAGCACTGCTTTGTGGAATTACCCTTCTTCCTCCTATGATGGCTGTCCAGTTTGTGATGTAAACTTTGCCCTACAAAGAAACAAAGGATGACTAAGTCTCCCCAGATTCTCACCATATATAATGCTCTTCAGACAGTGGAAATATAGCTTCTCCACTAGTGTCTCATGACAGAGGATGGATGGGAAGGGAAGTTAGCTGCCTTTTTCCAACTATTTTCAGTTGATGGATGGCTCTGCAACTCTGTTAGCAAAAGCCATCGTTCAGAGCCCTCCTAAAAAGTACATTAGAGTACAGAGCTGTCTCCAAACCAGGGACCTGCAACCAGCCTTCTGCCACCTGATAACTGACACAAGATACAATCTCTCCCCTACCCTATGGTGAATCACAGTGTTTGCGATTCCCATCTCAAATAGGCTATGTGTTTTATTTCCAGCTGGTGCTTGTTGCTGTACATAGCGATGCACTGCAACATGGCAGTTAAGCAGCCTTCTGAATATTACAGAAATTTAAATAAATGTCACTTCTTGCTAACAAAGAAACTTTCTACAACTTTTTCTGCTCTGCCAAGCTAACCTTGCCTTCCCTGCCACAAACTAGACCATCAATCTGCCTTATCACAGCCTAATCATGCAGTGCTCTCAACTCCAAATTTCCCCCAGGTCTTAACATCAATGACCCTTGGCCAGACAGTACAGGAAACATGTAATAAAAAGTTACTAGACCCACTCAGCACAGTAAATGCAGGGACATTTGTGCACCCTGAGAAAAACCACAGGCACAGCTGCCTAAAACCAAGACATTTACTCTCTTTCTGATATTTATTATTCCTTTCTTCCAACCTGCTTCTTAGCTGCCATCTGTCTCCGAAGCAGGAGGAGTGCATTCCAGATTATCCCTGATGCTTAAAATGTGGAAAGACAGTGACACAAATGGCAAACTGTCTTCTCAGAGGTCATGGACTTTTCTGCTCATCTCTGGGGTCGCCTAACTGCCTCCCAACCACTCCTGATTTTGTAGCATTTCCTAAGGTTTCTTTAAAAATAAGGAGATGCTGCTTCAGTCCCATTTCTAGTAAAAAAACCCATCTTTATCTTATTATGTCAGGAGTGCTAAAAGTGGGTGATCCATCAGGATTCAGTGCTGTTTGGGGACTTGGTGTCTCTGTCCTTTTATGACAACCTATATCCAAGTACATTGAAGTCCTCAAGAGATTTCTGTGATCATAGTTCTTGTTTCTACTTCACTCACTTCTGCCAAACCCTTTTTTTCTGATGTGAATCAGATCACCTGATACAGTGTTAGTCAGGCATGAGAGTTGGTTGCAGAAAGGATCAATTTCTACTTCCAGTTTGGTCTCATTCTGAAAACTCAGCCTGAGCAATTGCAGCTGCATAGTTGATCATACCTAATTTGGGTGTGAAATAAGGTAGATACACATGCACAAATAAATAAATGAATAAATAGCTTTCCAGCTAGGCAGTTAGCTGTAGCCTTTTTGGGAATAAAAGTTTTCCTCTGCCTTATTTTGGCCCAGAGTACCTTGGAAGTGTGGCATTGGTGGGAGATCCTACAAGCAGAGCTGGTTAATGTATTAATGTCTCTAAAGCTTCAGTGCTGGAGGGACAATTTTTCCAGGCATGGACTTTAATGTGATTGCATGTTATTGTCATGTAAGGCAGGGTTCAGAGTAGTAAGTGACTGTGTTTTGTTACAGAGGAAATAAGGAGTCTGAATCTTTCCTCTCCCACATCCAGGCACCCCCACCCCGTCTCCCCATTATGCTGGAGAGGCACTAAAGGCCATACACATGAAATCTTACACTGAACCTGCTTCCTTTTTCCACCACCATGTAATTTGCCACATCAATGCAGCTCCCACCCTAGGATCTGGAAATTCTGTATCCCTTTTCAGAGATGGCCCTTTGATTTTTCTTGGACCCGGCTGTGTTTTTAAGCCTTTCTAAGATAGCTGCACAGGAGCAGGAAATTCTGTAGACCCCACTCTCTCTCAGGAAGAGGAGATGGAGCCAAACTCATATTAGCTCTTCCTTTTCACTTGCAGCCGTTTGGGAAAAAAAAAAGGAATCATTAGACAGAAAAGAATGCCAGCGGCAGGCATTTTTGTTTAACTTCTTTACTCCTTTTCCATGTTCAGCACAAAATATTTTCGCACATGGCCCATGCCCGGGCTGATAGACACTGGTAGGCAGGCAGAGGGTATCTCTCTGAAGAGCAGTGTGTGGGAAAGCAGAGTGATTGTTAGCTCTAGGTAAGTTTTCAGCTTCAGTGCGTGAATCAAATACCTGAATCAAATTATTATATGCAGCTGTGAAAATTGTGATCTTGAAATTTGATTACAGTTCCCCCCAC
>JAOEHY010051285.1:10970-67654 GCA_025447955.1 Psilopsiagon aurifrons
CCTCCCTCCGAAGGTCAGTGACAATATACAAAAGACCTTCGCTTCTCCAATGTAAATATTTCACGAAACAAAGATTACTTTCTCCATAGTCTCCGCATTTCTCAGGGAAGGAGGCTGGACAGTGCCAGCAGAGATCAGAGCTCGCGGGAGGTCAGGACAGAGACATGCTGTTCTCTTGGCGATTGGTCACTGATCTTTGGAGACATTTCTTTCCCTTGGCTGCTTGTCTCTTTCACCTCACTAACCATCTCAAGACAACTGGTGCTAATCCCTAAAGGACTGTGTTTTGTTTTGTTTTCTAGCAAATAAACTTTTAATTTGACCATGACCCTCTCTGTATTCATTTACGACGCAGTGAAAGCCACATAACTTTCTACCTTCAGAGTTCCACTTGTGCTTAAACCAGCACCATACTTTCCCTAGGCAAGGTGTGTTGCAGTGACATATATGCAGAGCAGAGAAAGACCTCCTGTTCATTGTTTAACAACAGTGCATACTTCAGCAGCTCAGTGCAGGTTAAATTTTAGTTCTCCAGCCAACAACCCCTTACAGGGGATGCAATCTGAACCAGATGGGCACAGGTTGTTATACTTTAGGTCCCTCACAGTGAGATCCAACCTTAGTTTGCATCTGAAGTCTTACTTATCCTTTTACTGGAGTGAATGGACCTACTTGTTGGAGTAGAAGTGATTCACACAAGTAAAGTATTACAGAATTAGCTTTTAAAACATGTGTGGAGCTATAAACTGCACTAGATGCAAATGCTTTCCGTATGCAGAACATCTGCTACTGCTGGGCTTTCCAGGCGGTCTCTGCTGACAAAATGTCAGCTTGGTCTTCTGGTCATGCTGCTCTACCGGGAAGCTGGAGACCTGAGTTCAACCCTTTGCATGGCACAGATTTCTCTGGTGCTTTAGGGAACAGCAGTCAGTAAAGACAGGAGTAGAAGATGGAAACACAGAAATTATGGTAGGGTGTGACTTGCTGAGGAATACACAAGGATGTCCTGTCCTTGATCAAGGGGACACAGCCTTCTTTTGTCACATCTGCCCCATGGCTGCCACCAGATGTGGGAGTGGTGGGACATAATGGGAATGTAGAGAAAGAGAACGCCAGCATAGCATAGCTCAGATGGGCATCTTCAGGATCTTAATCTGTGGACTCTGATAGCACATATAAATCAGCTGTAGAGCACATAGGTAGTGAAGCAGCTTGATTTAACAGGGAGGAGCAGTACCACCTCCACTGCCCTTAGAGTTTTCTTGTTACATGATGAAAGCCCCAAAGCTGCTTGTGAACTTGGTCCTTTGGATTGGCAATTTGCTGGGCTCTCTGCCAAGCCACGAGGCCAGATGTTCCTGACGTCGTTTGAAAACCACTGTCTCAGTCAGTAAACATCACATCAGTCCAAGCTCTAACCTGATTAAAGGAAACTTTGGATTTTCCACTTAATGAAGAAGGGGTGAAAGGTAGGAATGTACGAGAGATTGCTCGTAGCCAAGAACGAATCAAGAAAGTCAGTGTCTTTATTTGCCTGACTACAACTACTGTGTAACTTCAGACTTGGTGCAACTTCAGTGTAATGTGGTCACCAGCAAGTCTAAAAAATGTTGGGTTTCAGTCAGAGGATCCTCCCAGAGTTCATCTGGTTCCTGAGGCTTATAAAAACTCACATTTCTTAAGTTAAGAAACCTTGGTCTGCAAAATCACACCAGAATAAGCTCTCTGTGGGAAATTCCTGCTCCTTATAGCTTCCATTCCTGATGCTACCAAGATAACTGCCTTCTTCACTGTGGTGTGACGTCTACTTGAGTCTTAAAGCATGCCAAAGAAGGTATCCATGCATTTTAGAATGACGGAAGGATGAAGTGCTGCTTCTCTTTTGAAAACCTAAATAAACCTATGGGTAGCTTTGCTGAGCTTTTTCTTCCTGTAAATCTTCATCCTCTGCCTGTATCAGAATGGCAGGGGCTGGCAATCCATTTGTGACAACATTGCCTTGAAATAATGTTGCTGAGGAAGGCTCCAAATTGGGTCTTTTCTCCTATTATTACACAAAGTCTTCTGAAGATGCTGCCTGTGAGGACATACAGGTAAGCATAGTCATGAAACACTCCCATCAGCTGTAAATGAGAGTGTTTGCAGACAGTAGCAGTTAAAGCTAATCTGAGACATTTTCTGCAATGCTATTGCAAGTGTTCAGTTCCTAAAGGGCATTTTTCGGTGCTGCTTAAAAGTGTATTTACAAATATATCCTAGACCTAGCAATTCAGAAAGAGCCCAATTTCTGAAAGACCATTAAGAAAGCTTTCCAGCTTTTTACTGGGATGACAAGTGGAGGGGAAGTGGATTGCTACTGCTAATACCACACCGATGGTCTGGATGGACTTACTGTGTGATAAGATAGAGGGCTTGGATGCAGGTTTATGATAACTGACCCCAGAGCTTGAGTTGGGTCCAGTATGCCCAGCAAATTTAATACATGCCACTCCCAGAGGTTTACAAAAAGTGGCTAGGAGTAGGGAGGCTTTCACGTCACCCCAGTATTACTGCACTGCCGACCCTCCTAGCAGTATTTTGCCTCTTGATTCTGCTGGAAATTAAACTTAAAAGCCTCAACGCTTTTGTTCAGTGCAAAGCGCCCAGAATATAAAATAAAAACAGAGTATCTGAATTTTCATGTATTCTCAGCCCAGCTTGCACACTCAGGTGAGATTTCAGTGCAGGCATGGTTACAACAACTGTTTGATGACAGGAAGAAATGTTTTATGCGAGAAACATCAAGAAATGAAGAAGAAATTCTTCCCTGTGAGGGTGCTGAGGCGCTGGCACAGGGTGCCCAGAGAAGCTGTGGCTGCCCCATCCCTGGCAGTGTTCAAGGCCAGGTTGGACACAGGGGCTTGGAGCAACCTGCTCTAGTGTGAGGTGTGCCTGCTTATGGCAGGGTGTTGTAACTGGATGAGCTTCAAGGTCCTTTCCAAGCCTAACCATTCCAGGATTCTGTGACTCTATGACAGCTGGAACTACATGAAAAGAATGTCAGTATTTGATGGACAAAGCCTTCAAGAAGCAAGTAGCTGGGAAGGACACTGCTTCCATCTGCTGCGTGCTTAGCTGAACCCCTCTTTCCTGATTGTTCCTTATCCATGAGCAATGAGACATGACATGATTATTAATTGGCTTTTAATGCATGCCTCAGGTGAGGAGGAGAATGACTGCAACCACCTGAGAAGTGTGTTAATGTCTAGTAATAAACTGATAGGTGAACTCTCTCACAGGAGGTTTGAGAGAGATGGAGAAATGGGGAAGTACATTACTAAGTGCTGCAGGGACTCAGGGTCCTGCCTGGAGCTGAGGAGCTCTATGCAAAGCACTCATTTTCCACCAAGCTGCTGTGGGTCAGGAGAGGCTACTGGGATGCAAAAGGAAGGCAGACCATGGGGTCCTGCCTACCTCATTGTACCAAATCATGTATATATGATATGAAGCTCAGAAGCCCCTGATGCAAAGCCCCAGGTTCAAGTTGTGACAGCCAAGGATGTGTCTCTCAGCTGAAGGAATATGGTTGTATAGACTTGTGCTAGAAATGGGTCTTCGAAGAGTTGATTTGGCAGAAAGGCAAAGAATAGCACTAGGGGAAGGGATGACTTGGCAAGGGCTTGGGAAGAGCAAGCAACCAGGCTTGTCCTTACCACTGAGCAAATCCAACATCTGACAACAGGTTGTGTTTGAGAAAACAGCCAAAATCACATCTGAATATGGACTTAGACAGCTATAAATTGTGAGCAATTTTCAACCATTTTCATGGCTGGTGAGATAGTCACGCACATGTGGCTGTATCTGCACAGCCATGTAGGCTGGGTTTGTTGTTGTTATGGGGAAAAATCCAGTATCTTGTTATTTTTACTTTTTATTTTTTTAAATTTTCTTGCAATGGAGAAAAACTCCTCCAATACAGGAAATCCATAAATGCAGGTATTAGGTAAACTATCGAGTGTAAAAGTGAGCTTTTATACTTTAACAAATCTCAAGGAAGCTGTATGCAATTCTACAGGTGAGAGTTGGTGAGAGTGAGAGGTGAGAATTCACATACCTAATGTCAGATAGACCAGTAAGATATGTGAGCCTGTGCTGATGTGTATTAACTGTTTTAACACTAGAGCATGGATATAATTTATCTCACTTTCATTTTACTGCATGTGATGTGAAAAATCTGGGCCCTAAATGAAGTAGTAAAGCAGATGAAATCAGATCAGCTACTTGCTGAGAGTTAAAAATGACTGTAAGAACATTCAGAGGCATTCAGCAAACCATTAAATGCTTTTGTTCCTGGCAGTCCGTAATGGCCAACCCGATAGTAGAGGAGTAATTTATTGAACTACTTTGTCCTCCACATGCACATGTGTGATATAAACACAGAGATAATAAACAGCAGATGGGAATCCCTTTTTCATGCAAAAGGGAACTTGTTTGAAATTTTTCTTGCTCCCAACTGTAAAAATGTTTACTTTTTTCAGGATGGGACAATAGCCTTTGCATCACAAAACAATGTTAATCATCCTGAGTGACGGCACCGAGACAGAGAGATGAAAAAAGGGTGGAAGCTTGAGCCATTTGTGATGGTTTAAACCAGTCACTTGAAATCAGACAATGTCAGTTCAGTTTACTACACATTTTAATGTAAGTAGTCAACGCTGCTATTAACAGCTGGACTTCAAAGTTCAGATGGAGCAGGAGTCTTGAGGTCTGTGCAGTGTTACTCTTTTCCCCCTCCCCATCCATGTAGTCATTAACAAGAGTTGGTTTACATGAACATCAAGTGCTGATAAGGATGTCTGAGTATTGACACAGAAATTGCTCAGTAAAGAGAGCAATTTATAGGAAAACCAAGTGTAAGACATTAGTCATGCACTATTAGGGAACAGCTAAGTTTTACAGAAGGATCTTTTGAACTCACTTGGACTTGAACTTAATAAAAGCAAATTCCAAGAGAGGTTTGTTTTATCTTGGCCAAATATAGTAAACCAATATTGGTCTAAAGTTAATAATAGCAATTAAATTAGCCAAATTCTACCTTCACTGGAAATAAAATTATTCTGAGCAATTAAAATGTAACTGCAAGATTATAACTATTAAGGAATGTTGAAGGATGAAAAAGGGTTACTCTCTAATAATTTATCTGATGATAAATAAAAAATTGCAAAAAAGATTGCTGCTATTGCAGTGAAATAAGTCAGGTGCAATAGTGTTCGTAATATGACAGAATTTAATGGAAATAATAGTATAGAAATAAAAATCATGTAATAATAAAAATATACTTAATTTAATTGGCAACTTAAGACACAGGAGCTAACCCGAAGAACTCTGACTAGCTGACACTATTTGATTTCTGTTGTGTTGGAAATCCCATGGAAAATTTATTTTCAAATTATTTTCTACTGAGGAAAAAAGCAAAATAGAATTAAAGTCACATTTAATATTGAGATTCCAAGCAAGCTGGAGTACGTTTTGCAGAACGTGTTATCAGCTTGTAGAACTCTTTGCCACAGGACTTTATGGACACCAGAAGTAAAAAGTAATTTAAAACTGAGAAAAAAGGTGTATCAATGACTATTAAAGCCAGATACAGCCTCCAGAGCAGGAAACCCCATACCTGCTGGCTGCCAGAAGTTGAGAAAGTCCAGAAGGGAAAGATCATTTAATATATCCTGCCCATTGCCATTTTTTTCTGAAGGTATGTGCTGATCCCTGGTAGAATTGGAACCCTGACAAACACATTTATTCTGACCCAAAAGACAAGTTACAACTTTCTACCAATGTGAGCATTAGATTTGCTTCTTCCAGGTTGTGAATAACAAATGGAGTTTGTTCATTAAATAAGTGCAAGGAGGCTTCCCAGCATCCTGCAGAGCAGGCTGAACCCGTTTCTATGATATTTATTCATGCAAACACCAAAATCATCAGTGAGTGGTTAAAAAGAAAAAACCTTCTTGTGTCCAAGCATGGACTTGGGAACAGGGGTGAATTTTAGAATACAAGGGACCTCACATTGGGTACCACAGCTCTGGGATGATGCTCGCTTGATGCTGCTCTGTGTGGATGCTACTCAGGCATTGCTGCTGGTGCTGCTCCGTATCCCTAAGGTGCACTCGCACATGCTGGCTTGGATTTTCAGTGTGACAGCACCTGTTAATTGTCCAGTTAGGTATTACCTATTAAACATTTACTGCCTATTTCCTGTACATGTCTGGTGAGGCTAGCAGGAAATTTAGAACAAATTAAGCAGCAGCTGTAATCCCTCACACTTCCAACAGCCCCCGATATTATAAAATATCAGGAATGGATGTCACAAACAACAGACACTTTTTACGGCAGTAAACCTCCACTGTGTCCCCAGTCTGGCCAGCACAGGAGGTTAAATTACTCAGCTGGTATCTCTCCGCTTACGCTCCCTGTCTCTCCACCCACACTTTTTGGTATGTTTGATGGGGCTCTTTCATCCCCCCCACTGTTCCCACACAATTTCACATGTGGTCTGAGTGGGGCACTTCCTGCCGTTAAAAAAAGCAAAACCAAGACCCCTGCAGAAACAGCCTGCATGCAGAACACCCAAGTTGACAGAGTGTGAGAGAGAAGGACTAATCCATACCAGATGAGCAACAGCAATAGCCCTACTGAGCCAGGCCAAACACAGAGCAGAAGACAGAACAATCCTTTTCTTCCCCCCCTCTCCCTGCTCCCTCTTCAAGTGGACACTTCAAAACACTAAGAAAATATTCCAAGGAGCATGCCCCTAACTTTAAACCGATATTGTTTGGGTTAAGTTGCCTACCATGCAATGTTCTTTCTTCACTTTCAAAATAAACCGTAGGAAGCATTAATGCAAATACTATATAAACACATTCATTCCTACATTTTAAAATCTGCCCCAGCACTCAGGCTTCAGCTGCTCTTTAATTTGATGCGAGAACCAGATGTATCTTGAAATTGCAGATCTTCACAACCTTCTTACATGTAAACAGGAGGAAATCTGATCCATATCTGAGACAGCCTCCAGAAAGCAGGCTATCAAACCCAACTCTTTTGGATGTGCTTTTAGATATGCTTATCATCGCTTTTATTTCATTCTAACTGAGTTATTAAACTGAAGAAAGGAAGTGCACCTAAGTCAGAATTTTTGGACAAAGCTCAGTAACAGCTTTCAGGGTTTTTTTCCTGGTAGTAGGTAATTAGTTGGAACCTGTTAAATACTTCATTTTTTTCATATCAGAAAAGGAGAATTATAAATTTAACCCATGTTTTCTGTAAAAGACGGCAAAAAGAGCAACCTAAAATTTAAAACAAGTGATGTGTTCTTTAAATAATATTAAACAAGCTTTGAATAAATAAAAATGTGCAAAATGAATACATTTATTGACAGATATGATCATAATTATTCTAATATCATGTTAATCTTTCAACTGTCTTTCTAAAGAGCATTGTTCAACCCAAAGCAACTTTTAATTCATTGAAAACAGATCTTCTCTTTTTGTCAAAACATGCTATTTTTTTAAAATTTAACTTTTTATCTTATATTTTCAAACCTGGACTCTTTTTGCCGCCCCAAATTGTCACAGTTTTGGTATAAGACTTTATGACAAAAAAAATAACAAATTAACAGTGGAAAGCGATCAGTGGAAATTTTTTGGGAAAGTAATTTTTTAATTGAACTAAACCTCTTGAAATAAAATACACCACATTCCCATATTATGTTATAAATTAGGAGCTTATTTGGGGATTTGAAAATTCATTTTTTCGCTTGCAGATTGAGGTGTAGTTTCAAAGCAAGTTTTCCTTGTTCCTTCCTGCAGGCACAATGGATGAGTTCTAGCATCCCTGCTGGGTGATGGCACCCTGGCCTTTGGCCACCCAGGGCTCCCCAGGACCTCAGAGGAGCATCTCCGTGTCTCACCTGGACCCTGCTGTGGATATAAAGGAGCTGCTAAGTACCAACGTGGACCTTCACAAGGTCTTTCCTTTTCTGGTCACCCCCTTGTGTAAAGCAAATTCAGGTCTCTGCATCCTAACCCACAATGTAGAAAGAGTTTTGAAGGATACATCATCCCATTATTTTGTTGCATTGAGAATTGAAGAAAAATCCTGACCTGCTTTGAAGAAAATGAGTCCCTAATTACTGTAGTAGCTCAGGATTTTACCTCCCCTTTAGCTAAAACCACAGCCTCCAGATGAGGCACTTTTCTCTCTATCCCTCCTAAGTTTTTACTTCTAGGAGACTGAATCTATTCTGATTACTCTTGTCTATGCCAGAAGTAATGCATTCTCCCAGCCACCAAAAAGAGATAAATAAAGCCTATTGGTTCACATATCCACTTATATAATAAGTATCTGAATATATGTTTACACAATACTACACCTGATGACAGCTCCAGAGCTATTACACTCTAAGAAGCAAACACTTCATGTTAGAGCTCAGCTTCACTATATGTTTGCCATGACAGACACAGTCATGGTCCAAAATCCACTTTCCCTTCCACATCCCTTTTGTACTTATGGCCAAAAGGAGTATGAAAATTCCCTACGGGAAGATCAGAAGTTGAAGGAAACCATTAACCATGTGTAACAATGACTGGGAGATGATGTCAGCAATGCTGACTCCTCCCTGCTCCCCACCATTTGATGAAGATGGGGATGCAGATCAATCTCTTCAGTGCTTGTAGTTGCAATGCTCATGGCAGAGCAGCCATGAGCTGTTCTTGCTGTCTCAGTGCTGGCATCTTACGATTTTGAAAAGCAACTTTATGTCATCTCTCCTTTTCCTTGGAACTTTCTTCCCTTGTTTGGATCCTCCTATGGATGTGGGTTGTCATCCCTGGCCATGGGAACAGCAGCTACAGGAATGCACTCACTGAACCTTCTTATAGCCCCATCAAAGTCATATCTATTGAACAGCAGAGGTTAATAACCTCTGTCCAGAACAAGTGGTTTCTTTGAGTGACTTGGTCATCCACTTGTGGCACATCCTGTGTTTGAAGTAAGAGCAACAGCTGGGGTAGGGAGATTAAACAGAACAATTGGAGAAGATGAGACTGGTCCCTGTATGAAGGAAAACAATACATGTTCACTGATATCAAATTTATACCCACAAAGGAACATCCTGATTTATTTATTTTTTTCCCCATCACCATGATGCATTAGGAGCCATCCTCTTAATGCTGAAGCACTGCTTCAAAAAATGCTGGATTAAAAAGTATAGGCATGTAGACATATAGACTAATAATATTTCCCAGTGTAAATATTGCCCTAGAGAAAGTGTCTTGGTCTGGGAGAAAGAGGAGACAGTCCTGTACACATGCTCCTTACAGAATGGGTCTACATGGGGGAAGACATGTAAAATCTCAGTGATTGTTGGTCATGTGAATAATGTCCCACAAGTAACATGGCAAGAAGGCTGAAATCTCCAGGCAGACATTATCATTGAAATTTTTCCACTTGTTAATGAAGACAACTTTTTTCTGCTTCTTCGCTTTCTCATCTCATTTCCCCATGTGCAAGCATTCTCTTTTTCCTGAAAATCCTGCAGGCACCATGGTGGTTACTGTCGTGCTTCAGTCTATGATTCACCAATACAAGAAGCATACATACGGCCAGATCTGTCATTATAGATTTTGATGTACAAAGGTATAAACTCCAAGTTTTGAGATTATTCAAGTATATAAATCACTCACACAAACGACAGCAGATTTGTACCTTGAAACCAGGTCACTAAAACCCTAGCCAGCTAAATATTACATATGTGCATACATACTTTGGGTCCCACTTCTCTTACCATTGTTTATTGTGCTATCCTACTTTTATGTAAAGAAGGAAAAAGTTCACTGGCAGTTGCTCTCTCCTATGAACAAAACCCCTATTCTACATTTTTAAAGGCTGCAGCTGAATAAACGAGAGAACCTGGCCTTTCTTTACAGGCAGGGGCTGTCAATATTATATGATGTTGGAGAAACACAGGGAGAAGTGAGGCAAGGAATGAAACACCAAGATTTTCTGTTTCAAATACCAAATGTCTGAAGCCAGTGTTAGGCTGTGCCAACACACTGAGGAATGAGTGAAATGTGAAACATGATCTCCCTAAGACGTTGGAAGACACAGAGGCTGGATTCTCAGAGTGTTGCTATTAAAAGCCCATTTGAAACGCTGTGTTCTCCTTTGGGAGGATAACAAGTAAAAAGAGTTTGCTGGTAAAGATTATATTTAATTCCGTGTTTAGGATGCCTGGGCAGAATATCAGAAGCAACAATATATTCTTGGTGTTTCTGCCTTGTTGGGCTTGCTGTTATTGGTTCTGTTGTTATTGGTTCTTGGGGCGGGGGGTTGCCTTTCTCCCTTGGGTGCATGAATGGCTGAAACGTCATTAGTTTCAATAATTAATCTTTGCTTCTGTGCAGTTTCGAGAAGCAGTGGCTTTATTGAATAGCCTTCTATTTAAATGTAAGCCAGATGCCGTTCTCGTAGCCATCACAAACACAAACTATTAGTTTTAGTTCAGGTCACGGCCAGTTTAGTTATTTGAACTTCTCTAAATGGTTGTGCCTCCCAGCTTTCTTGCTCAGAGAGGCTGAGGCACCGAGCACAAATAAGGCAGAAGATAATAGTTTTTTAAAGCAAACTTTAAAACCAGCAGAGAGCCATGTCATTAAGACCAAGAAAAAGAGATTAATTTTTCAACTAAGTTGTATTAAGATAATAACCTTTTTTTTTATCATCTCATGTTTTCTCTCAGCACCAGTATTTGCAGCACGTTTGTACAGGTGGAGCTTGTCTTTTTGTTACATATATTTCTTCTGAAGGCAGAACAACATTTTTTGGGCTGACTTGCTCTCCATGAGCAAAGCCCACTCAGCTGATACTTCACTGTATTTACACTCACATATTACAGAGACACTGTTTAGAATCCTTCTTATGGCTCCATATGTGACATGCACATACCTGATGCTAGTTAATAAAAACACTTCTGTTGGTCAATGATGTGCACCAGCAGCTCTGGATGGAGCTTGGTTGGTGGGGTGAATACACTCAGACTCTGCCATTCCTCTGAGGCCGTCAATGAGAGGAAAGCTTTGTCTTCAAAGAGCATCAACTCCAGCCAGATCCAGGCAAGTGGTGGGCAATATCTGCAAGGCAATTACTGTGCAGTTGAGATGCACTCTGTGATGGTGGTGTCCGCAAAGAATTCAGGGTCTGCTGGGCTGGATGCTAGTACAACAACTCAGATTTTATGAAGCAGATGCCTTGTGTCACTCTATCCACAAGCTTTTCTTCATGCATCTGGATATTGTCATCTAAGGAATGACATAAAGAAACTTCTTCCTTGCATTTTGCCAATACAGGCTTTCAGTAAAGCAGCCTGCACAGGGGATCTGGCTCTGGAATCTGCAGAGCTCTGAGCATGTACAATATTTTCCAATTTCCTGATGGGTTCCACGTACTGCAAAGAGAGTTTAACTTTTTAACTAGAACATTAAAAGTGCTGGCAAGAAGGTGTTGATCATGTCACTGAGCTAGTTGCTGCATCACTGTAATTGCTATAAATCAATAGCATCTTGGAGATGTTTTGCTCAGCTAACAGGTTCCAAATGGCTTGTTGCTGAAGTGAAAACGAAGAGACTTTTTTTCCGTGCATCTTCTTTTCACTCTTTGTACTGTATATTAAAAAATCTACTTTCTGGATCCTGATATCAGATAATCTGGGTGCAATTAATGCCTGAGAATGTTTGTTCCCTGACTTACTTATACAAGAAGGAAGCATGATATTCAGATTTTCTTTCATTAGAATAAAAAAGAAAATATATTAGATTTTAAAGTCAATAATTGGTGGAGTAGTAGCTACATGGGTGTCAAATTCTGTGAAGAATGGGAAGAAAAGGAAGCCCAGGGACTTTATACCCAAAGCAGATCAAAATCCAAGTGTTCAAACAGTAACTTAATTACTGTAACCCATTATTGAGATGAAGTGATTTCATCCTTGCTGTCCTGTGAAACAAGACTCCCAGCTATTGCATGGGCAGGAACAGATGGAGGGGTGTCAACAATGATAAAAAGTTCCCAAGTAACAAATAGGTTAACAGAAAAGAATGGCGCCATGCATATCATAAAAACCCTGCTAGGCTTCTCATGTTCAGATAAATCTTAATTTTGTAATTGGATAACATCAGAGCCCCTGCTTTGGGTTTCAGAAGTGATTAGATCACTGATGTATGGGGCAGTGAATGCGAGAAGGGGCGACGAGACATCACGGGGAGGCCTTAAATAACCTCTGCTAGCATCTTTTTGATACAGTGAGAAAAGCCTAGCTAGATGGTGCAGGATTGTTATTATTTTACTGTTAATTTAGTGACGGCCTTGTTCCAAGATGAGTTTAACTGAAAATGAACTTGCTGAAGCCTGTGCAAGGAGACCTGATGGAGCACCTGGAGGGATGAACAGCCCATCGGGATTGTGGAACAGCAGCTCTTGTTTGATGTTTCCCCAGAATGGTGCTGTCCACCTCCAGGAACGGAAGGGTGAGGGAAGGACTTTGGCAGACCCAGCTTGGGAGAGATGTTGAAAGTCCTCTGGCAGTGTGGTTGAACCCCAGAATGATTTCCCCACCATTCCTGAGCAGGAAAAACATCATCTTGCTGCTTCTATGAGAAGGGAGCACTATCCTGATTTCAGCATTTGTAATACCTTTCATTCATTTTTACATCACACTTTCATCCCATGGCAAAAGCAAAGCCTTTTCTTAAACAAAAAAACCTCTCAAGATGGTGATATATAAACAAGTGAGGCCTCCCTTTAACAAGAGATAAAAACATTAAGCTTCATTTTGGGCAAGGCACCCACCTATTCATCTTTCTTCGTGCTATTCCTTTTAACACTGAAAATACCCCCAAGCTCTTGAAATCCTCAAGGTATATTGGCAATGCAGAGCTCAGTAACTTGATCTTAGCGCTAAAAAGACACTAACAGATCTTGAGAGTAAAGGAAAGCTCGTTAATGATTTTAGCAGATGAACCAGAGGAGGGGGGGGAAGGGTCAGCTGGTAAATCCCATACTACCCTACAAAAGATAACCTTTGACTTCTCCTGACTCTCTGAACTGCACTGCCAGCAAACCCCTGCATCCTTGTGGGACCAATAAATCCTTGGGTGTTCATATCAGAGATCCTATATCCCGGCTGTAAAACATGAGAATCCCCAAACAGCCCAGTAGTTAAAAGTCGTTGCTGATAAACCCAATGGGCTTCGTTTTCCAGCAGCCTGGGATGTGGCACTGAACTCTTTTTATTCAGAGAGGAAAAAATCCATTTCTGAACTGGAATTGCAAAATAACCAAAACAACACATCTTTAGGCCAAGAACTGCCCTCAGATATGTGCCGGCAGCTTGTGAAGTTGATGAGCATCGGGAGTATTTATCTGAGGGCAGGGTTTGGCAGCGAGTCCCCTTGCTCCATTTATTCGGGCATAGAGCACATGTTTGAAGGCAACTGGCCCCATCCATGGCTGAGCATCCCCAAGAAAATGAATTCTATTTAAAAGAAAATGAAGATTTGAAGCAAGTGGTGTTTGGGTTAGGAAAATCTACAGATATTGCTATTTTTACTTTGAGGAGCAGGCAGCATCCGTAGGGAGCATGGGATGTTGCTATTTGGAAATATGTGTTTAAAATGTGTTTCCCTTCCCAGAAGGAAGCCGTGATGTGACGAAACTGTTCCAGCCATGGACTGCTTTCATGCCAATAGCACAATCTTTCTTTTAAAGGATGGTGAAAGTCCTTCTTCAGCCTCTGGCTGGTATTTGCCAGGAGCTGAAAGGCAGGTTGGAGACAGGGACCTACAGCTTAGCCCTGGTTGCTCTCCTCCCAGTCTGCCCATGACTTCGAGGGGTGGATTGCTCTGCCTTAGCTGACCTCTCCTTTAAACAAACCCCATAATCCCTTCCCTTTCTGAACTGCAAACATCCATTCTCTGGGGTTTGGTGGACAATATGCAAAAAAATGGATGGGCATTTCCACATTCATGTCTGTGGTGAATGTTCGGCTCGTGATCGCTGACCAGATGTACCCAGAGGAGCAGGGAATGTGGACTCAAACCCTAACTGGTTTCTAGCTGGAACTCAACAAGACTGGTGTGGGAAGCTCTGATAGCAGGAGGTTAGACCTAGCAGTCAGAAGGTCTCTTTAGCCTTGTGTCCTCTACTTACATCTGGGTTTTTGCACTTCTTTGTTAGATTGAAAACACACACACACAAACTCAGTTATGTACATGGAAGAGAGAGATTGTGATGGGTCTTGCAGGTAAAATTGCATCATTATGAGGTAACATTCCTCTCCTTCCTTATATAAATACATTAATACAACACTGAAATAATTAGTGCTGCAGGGAACAGTCCTATTCACTTGGTAGCTCTTTCATTTCAGCTTTGCCAACATATAAACCTACTCCAGTCAACAAACTTTCTTTTTTTTTTTAACCAAATAGAAATTTTTAGAGTACAAAAAAAGTTTGACAAAGGAAAATAAGAGGTAATCACTGGTAATTTCAAACGTCTTAGTTGGTTTTTATCATGTTTTTTCTTACAGCTACTTCTGGCCTGGTAAAACTGCTCAGTTTCACCAAATTAGCCTTACCAGATCACCAATGGTACTGCTTGTGGAACAGAGAAAATAAAAATTTTACTCAACATTACACTCTTCAGTAATGATGGTAATGGAGAATCTTGCCCTATATCATATAAACATACCAGATTCTTGTCCAACTAATATTTTCCAATCGTTTTTCTTTCCATTTTCCTGATGATCATCAATGTATGAACTAAAATAAAATGAAGACACTGCAGGAAGAAATAAGTATTCAGTTCAAGGGTCATGAGTATTTGCTCTTGGACTGAACCTGAAAGGAAATCTTCCATAAAGAAGTTTTTCCTGAAAGGCCAGTAGGAAGCTAACAGGAGCATTCAGATGGAAGATAGGATACCTATAAAAATTGTGTTTCAAAAGAAGGATGTGGGAAGAAGGGGAAATAGGGAAGGAAATGGTATTTTAAACCATATTAAAGTAAGAAGCAAGTTTCCTAATTCTGAAAGCCTTCATTAGTCCCCTTTTAAAAGCTAAGCAAAGTAGATTAATCCCAAAACATTGCATTAAATTTGCCACAGTTCCTGCCCTTCTATTTGTGTGGGTAAGAGTTTCACAAAAGACCTCAGTAATAATAATCGTAAAACAAGGACAGCAGCCCTACACAGTGAACAACCCATCAGAAATAAACTGGAGTGTGTAGCTTAGAGAAACACTCCAATAACAAATTAGTTAGTGTGCATGGCCCAGCGCCGAAGGACAACCCAACAATAACAAACCAGTGTGTGCAACCCAAAGCACTCAAGAGCAACCCAACAATAACAAACCAGTTTGCATGCTTGATGGGAGAAAAGAAATTCAGCAAGGAAACAGATTTCAGTCTGAATTTTCCAAGGGGTTATTATTATTAACAACAGAGACTTCAACTGTTAATGTTTAAATTAAGAATAATACCTTCTGGAGCCCAATCCTGCTCCCATTGACTTTAGTGGGACTAGGAATGGACCCAAAGTACCCTTAAGCAGTTTAGGCAGTGAGGAGAGCAAACTTTCACCTGCAACTAATGAGCCCACCGTGGCAAATGGAATTTTTGTTCATCTCCGCAGGATAATGTGAGCTGGTCTTTGTGGAGAAATGGCAACTGTTTAAGTCCTGGCACAACAACTGTGCTTGTGGCAGTCTGCTCTCAGATGCTACTGAACTGGATCAGGGTTAGATCACCTAAAGCAAGGATGCCTTTTCACCTCACTGTTTTTCTACCATGATGAAATTCCCAGACAAGTCCTCAGATGGGATAAAAGAAGACTACATCCTCTACTCAGACAACATAAATCACGCCTTATTGAATGAACCCCCCCTTCCAGCATTCCTTCACAAAGACACACACACCTCATTATGCACATTATGGTGTAAATATATTAAGGTTACTTTTTCAAGTCCAAATCCATCATATGGGCCTCCCTGTGCAGAAACCTTCTGTGTCAAAGCTGAGCAGTATCTGACTCCTGAGGTTCTGAGCACAGCCCCAAAAGCTCAGACCCAGCCAGACTCTTCGAACTTCACAGCTTGAGCTCATCTCTGACAGAGTTTATACCTCCCAGATGCAAGCTTATGGAAACAGCAGACATTTATCAGAACTGTTCTTTAGCAGAAGGCATGGTTACTTGGAGGCAGTGTGATATCCAGCCTGAAATATGTTCTTTAATAAGTGAAGATATTATTTATTCCCTTGCTGTCTTTCTTTTCTTGGTGAGAATGAGACCAGCTCCATCCTTTTCCCTAGAAGCATGTCTCAAAAATAGCCCTTATTATCAGTCTGGGATTCATGGGTAAGAGGTTGGACAGAGTCACTTAGACAGAAGCAGATCCAGCATCCCGTGACTGTGCTTCATCAAGAACAGCTATTCTCCCATCTTGATATCTTCTATCCAAGGGATCTGGGAAAGCACCTTCATAAAGAAGATGCTCTGCTGATGAGAAAGACAGGAAGAGATATTAGTAAAGCAAGGCAAATGCTATAGAGATTATCTGAGCGGTTTCTTTTTCCCCTTGAAAGACATAATCCCTAATGTTATAAACTGTGGTTTGGCTCCCACGTCAGTTTTGCCCACTGATTACTGCAGAGTGAGTTTTGATTCGGACCAGTTTAACTGGAACCAGAATTCAGCTGAAGGTGCTTGGAAATTACTTTCATTCATCAGCACTCCAGAGACCTGGCTGGGAACGCAGCAAATAGATCAAGGAAATTAAAAGGAACATTAGGGTCACTACTAGAGGTCAGGAGAGAAAAAGAAGAGTTGACCCTGATTGATCAGAAACATGATGCTGTTGAGAAGAGAAAATATTTTGGGGGTTAGACTCCTGGCAAACAACAGCAAAATACCAACAAATGCCATTGGCTGGAATTTTCCCTTCCAACCAAACCAGAGGAAATTCCTGAACTGACAATGAACACGAACAATGAGTGAGTCAGTACCCTCAATGCCAGAAATTCTCTGGATTTCCTAGCCAGACTGAAGTCTTTGGAAGGTCATAGCGATACAGAGATACATTTCTGTAAAACTTGGGGGTTGAAGATAAGCCAAGCCAAGGCACAGATAATGAACACAGAAATATTCCAACTACTCATGAAACCTCACATCTTTGGTGAGAGGAAAGAAACACTTTCTCCCTCATTCTTTCATAAATTGATTGCTCATGTATAGCAATTATCTTGCTATTAGTTTTATATACAAGGTGCTCAGATGCTGTTTTCAATGGTGAACCTGCAAACCAACTAAACAGTGCAGTGCGAGGGTAATGTTAAGAAATCCTGACTATTAACGCTTTTAACCTGTCTACTCTGGTTCCAAGAGTTTTTTATTTTGTAAAATGGGGTCCTGGCAATCCTTGACACCACAAATGTGCTTTTTTGTCAAAAGTGCATATGCCCTGCTGTGCTATGCTCTAGGTTTATTCATTCTTACCTCTAATAATCATCAACATGATTGTAGATAGAGTGCTGAGGCATAGAGCTATTCTCAAAAGCAAACCAAGTACAATCACATATGAAGATAAGTTTAATCTGTACAATTGGCATAAGGACACAAAATTCAGCTTGCTAGCGGCTTCTGTTGAGTTTGGGCAGACCAGTTTACCTTCTGGACCTGGGGATGGCACTGGGCATGTTGACATACTGTCACCAGCTGAGTGTTCTGTAAGTGATGTAAGCCCAGGAAGTGAGGCAGAAGAAGGAAGCCAGAGGAGAATGTGATATTTAAATCCTAATAAGAGTCTATCCTCAGGGCAAAATGTGATTTGTTTGTCATATGTTACTCATCTGTTTACTTGCTCTTAATTTAAATAGAAAAGTTTGAATGCTATCCATGGGACATTTTTTTTCCCCTGGTAGACATAAGTCCTAAAATCCCAGTTCCCAGTTCTGATCTCACACTATTAATGCCATTATCAAACACACGCATGATGGATAAAAGCTTTGGAGGTATCCAGACACAAAATGCGTATACACAATGCGACATTATTGCTGCAAATCTCATTACTTTCATCAAGTATCAATGGAGAAGTGACCTCCTTGCAATACAAACACAGCCAGAAACCACAAGGCAGTCTTTCAAACTGAAATTTTCTAATCTCACACTACTGCACCAAACACACAAATATGCAACAATGGATGGAAAGAAAATGAGGCTTCTCTGTATGACCGTTGGATTAGAAAGGAATGGCTGGAAAACCTAAATTATAGTAGAAGAACATTCCAGCTTGGGGAGTTGATGATACTGGAGCTGAGCTTTGCTCCTGTGGTTTACAGTACCACCAGACTGGATAACCTTGCCCTGAAACAGCTTCATCCGCATTATCTGCCTGTTATTTTCCTCCACCATAATCAGAGCAGCTACTGTTGTTGTTAGATAAAGATGAAAAGTTAACCTGGGAAAAACAAGGTAGTTTTATTATTATTATTTGTTTATATCTAAAATTTCAAAGGGTACAGTGGGAGCAGAAGATATCCTCTGGAACATGCTGTCAGGAACTGCAAGTTGATACAGATGTATTGATTTAATCAGCCTGTATGACACCATTTATTTATGCAAAACATCTGTGACAAAAATGTGGTACTTTGAAGGCACAGTGATATGTGCCTGGTCTTGTCTTGCGCATGAAAATGTGTGATAAGAGCATCCACATAGCTTAGAATGGTCGATTTTAGGGTGTATTTGCTTTATGTGCCACCTAATTCATGTTAAGCAGGGTAGCTCAAAGCTCAGGGAGACTATAAAAGCTTTTTCAAGGACTGCAGTAAATTTTAGGTATTAATTTAAAATTGCAATCCAGCACACCAGATTACAATGGGCAAAGAAACTGGAAAGCACAATTGTTAAAAGAAAATTAAAAAAGAACGAATGCTTTTTTTTCTTTTTTTTCTGGTATCTATTAGATATGAATTAAAGAGTTTTTAAATCCATGGGAAGGCAAAACTTGTCTGCAAATTTAAGAGATTGCATGATTGAAAAGAATACGGATTTGTCATCTCTTAAACACAGCATGAGAAAATATTTGGAGTTCATATGTTCACTAGCAAAAGTTTACATGATAAATCAGTAGCTTGAGTGCTTCCAGAATACTAGTACATATGAATGTGTTGAAACTATTGTTTCTGTTGTCTTTTTAATGCTACTGGGAAGCTTTTTGTGGTAAAGCAATAGCTATTGCCAGCTACATTATTACAGTCTCAGTCTAACATCTGCAATTACTATGGAGTAAACGGTTCGCATCCCATATGAAATATAAAAAAAATGAGGAACAGATTTCACTATTATTCTCCCTCTCTTCAAATTCTGTGACATTTTTTACTGTTTAATCGTGCCTGGGCAGTTTAAAGGTCTGTGAGGAAAAGAAGCCAAAGTGCTCGTTTGCAATTAGTGATGGCTAAACATCAAAAAAAAAAAAAAAAAAAAAAAAAAAAAAAAGAGAAGAATTTGGTGGTTCAGAAAAATGTCAGAAGGGTTCAGATGATTATCAGAAATCCATGGAAACTCTCTCTAGAAATCAGACTTTACTGGATTTCCATTCTCTATCCTGTTCAGTCCAAGGTGCTGGTTCTCCCTTTCCATGCTCTTCACAACCTGGCACTCTTGTGTTTCAATCTCCCATGACCATGCCCCTACAGCCGCCCACTCTTAACAGCACCATCCATCACCCCACTTCTTACATTTTCTCTCTCACACCCTGCTCCTCAGAGCTGGGAGGACTTCGTACCATAAATACTCATCCAGCTAACTTATTTCCTTGCTTCAAAGCTCTCCTTTAACATATTTTTTCTGCCACAGTGCCTAGAAAGAACAATAAAATCCATAAAAAATTGGGCTTCCTGGAGGGAGGAAATAATTTTGCCAATATTTCTGACTAGTACTGCCTTACCTCTTAGTCTCTGCAGGCTGTCTTAGAAGGAAGGCCTTCAGTGAGGCTGCTCAGACAGCAAAAGGGCATTAAATACACTAAAAATTAATATTTCACTCTATTTTAAGTGTCTTTAGGATTGTCTCTGTTGCAGAAAGTGAACCTTATGATGAAGACCTGATCCTGGCTGGGTTGGCTTGGGCCATTCAGTGAGAGACATGGTGCTTGCACTCACTTCTTCTGGCACAGCATGGCTTTGAGGCAAGGTTCAATTTGTGGGAAAGCCCAAGCCAACTAGGGTGGATTCCAGCCTTTAAAAAAAATATATGAAAAACCTGCTTTTATGGAGGTGCCAGGCTGTGTATTTCTCCTGCATTGCCATCGCAACCCTGGATAGACATTAGACAGCAAACTCTCGACGTGATGCAGTAAACCCCAATTCCATACTGGATATTTCTAAGGCCAAAAACTACTCCAGAAGTAGCCAGTGCAGGCCTTAAAATGCACAGGACTTCCAAAACACTTTCACATCTTCAAAGGACTATTCAAGCAGGAGCTAATTAAACTTTAATGAATGTCTTGACAGGTAAAAGGTTTTTAATTTTGCTTTTAGCTAATGCTCATTCATCGCCAATGGAAATTACCTAAGACCCCAACCAAAACACTCTCAGGGTAAACAGATTCTGCTTTTCTGCTTATATTTAGCTAAAAGCTGAGTGAACACATTTTTTGCAAACGTATTTACTTACCCCTTTTTTAAAAAATATTATTTCCTTTTTCTGTCACTGCACAAAAATAAATAACAAGCTGGAATGAAATGACAGAATATATGCAAAACAGAGGGGAAAGGTTAAACACCAAAGTGAAACTGGGCACTAAAACAAAAGTCCATTCTCAGGGTGTAAACAAAGTGTCCAATCCTTTCATCAGAAGTGTTTACAGCTTATTTTTGTAACATGAGTCTAAGTGGATAATGCAGCACACAGCATGGGTTGATTCATAAATACGTTCCTGTTTGTGATTTTAAAAATCATAACATTCTTTGAAATATGAAAATCCTGAGTCTTGATACAATCCATATTACTGAACTGATGCCAGCTACCTATATGTATTTGATTAGCTTGCAGCAATCTAGGGATGTGATAAAGACCTGTCTTAAGAGCACTGTAAGGTGATAATGAAATGACACAAGCTGTGCAGTGATTCAAAAAGGTGATGAGTGTTTCTTCCTTCCACGCTCAAGCTTCAGTGGAAATGCTCAGCCCTCCGGTTCTTTGGAAAATTAGGTTATTTAAGAGCAAGGACATGATTTTCAGAAGCAAACAGTGACTCAGAAACTTAAGGATCTTGAAGTAAGATCTTGATCATGATGGCGTTAGACAGGAAAAGTCTTGGTGCCTGGAGGAGCCCTAAAGCCTCGTCTTCCCATCTGCTTCTTTTATCCAACTTTCCATTGCTGGGAACATTCTATCAGCCGTTTACAGCCAAAATTAAACAGTAGCACAACAGGTTTGCTGATGGCCTCTTCTTCAGCCTGCTGCCCAGTTTCTGTTGGAATAGAAACCCCCAAGGACACCTCAATTAGATGGTCTTATGCCCTGCAAGAAACACAGCACACTGTGGCCTGTTGTGTAGTGTAGAAGTACTTGCTCTCTGATTCCTCAATGGAAGTGGTTTTGTGGCAGAAACATGGGCACAAATGCCAGGTATAAAGTCCATATTACATTGCCTTCTAGAAGCTTGAAACAGCTTCCAGTAAGAGAGTAAGGCCTCGTGGTTGCGTGGACATATCCCAGTACATATAGATTCCACCTGTGGTTTAGGCGTACCACAACGACAACATGGGACTTGATGCCTACATTTGAGCACCTTGCTGGGAATTCTGGTCAGCAACCACTTCAAGAAAACTGAATCTGGACCAGCTTGTCCTATTTCACCTTATGTTTGTGCTGGGAATGTAAATGATGCTTCTTCCATCTTTTATTGCACTTGTGTTCTCCCAAGTACAGCATCCTCAGTGCTGTGTTCTGGCAGGGGTTCCTGAGAAGTATTTTGAAATCCTTGAAGGAGTGAGGGTGCAGCCTTAAGCTCTCAGAAACCCACGTTCGTTTGTGGCTGAGAGCTTTTTGGATGCACTCTCTGCATTTTTAATAACAAGACCGTTGGCAGAGCCTTCTAAAATTGTTGGTGTCCTGCACTAGAAAACAAAGAAAGCCAAACCCTTTCCACTGATTTTGCTGTCAATTGTTCTTCCTTTGCTTTGCTACAGGAAGCATTAGAAGCTGATGCCTTTAACAACAGGGATCCAAGCAGCAATGTTTTTTTCAGACCAATTTATACAGAAAGTTTTATAAATTCTGATCAAGTTTACCATTAGGAAGAATTCCTCTGTTTTATTCAGCATTTTCCATTGTATAATTTAATCTGATATCTCCTAAATTTCTTGTTATGCCAATACTAAAGTTTCTTTCTTTTCCTGGTGGTTTGCAGCCTTCATATGTATGCAGACAGTTACCATAACCTCTCTTAGTCATAATTTGGCCAATTTACACGTATTTGGATCTCCTAATCTTTTCTCATAAGCCAGTCCACTTTGGCTCTCCATCATTATTATTATTTTTTTTTTGTTCTGTTTTCTTTCTCCATTTCCCCTTCTCTGAGCTCTCTTTGTATTGTTGACATTTCCTGAATCAAATAGCATTCAAGAAATTAGACAATCACTGTTACCACACTTTGTAATACTCTTTTCTCTCTGGCTGATTAAGCTTCAGCTGATTCTTTATGGAGCCCCCATAGCTGACAAGTTTTTCATTGCCATTTCATTCAGCCAGCAGAGATCAAATGTAGCTGCCCCCTTGGTGGTTGCATACAGTTACCCCTACATGCATGTAGGCTCTTTCTGGTGGACATGACTTAGCGTGAGTTACTGAGGAATTGCCAGTAATTCAGCTTCAGTGTTATTCACAAGTGTTTCCTATTTATCTGCAAATGCAATGAGCATTTTGCTTTCTGTGTCTTCCAGTTTATTAATGAAGAAATTAATTATTTTACTCTCCAGCCATAACACCATTCATGTCTTCAAACCTGACATATTGGAATTTATCTTAGTTTCTAATATTTCAGACAATGCAGAGACCACAGGCAAGTACTTACATCCAGGCAAGATTGAGTCAATCTTTCAATTAAGATTTTATGAGACTATCAAATGCTTCATTAAAATACAGTTATATTTACCCAGAACCCAACATAACTATTTTAAAATTCCTGGCCAGGCAATTGGAAGTTGGAGTAGCTGCTCGCAAGAGTGTCAATACCTCTTATGGAGGTCTTCTGCTAGCTTAGAGCCAGAAGTGATGTTTTTAAGCTAGCTTTCCTCCCTGCTAAAACACTCTGAGCTCCAGCTGCTGTGTTAGCACATCAAAGTTTAGTAGTAGAAGAAAATCTGGGTATATCTCCTTCACAGGACAGATGCACCATTGCTCCTGTGATACATAGATGCAAAGTCAAGGTGAGCCTAGACACAGACATCACATTAACCTTGTTAGTCTTCCGCTGTGCATCATCTTGTCTCTTGATTGCTCTGCTATAGGTACCTGATTTCAACACACAGAAGGAGTTGATGTCCACCCATGCAGATATGCCCCTACAGCACCTGAGGGTTGCTTTGGGTCAACTTAGCCCAGTACAAAGGAAACTAGGAACTGGGAAAGGAGAAGTCCAAAACCTGAAGCTATTACACACCAGCTTGTCATCACCTGACTTAACAGTTAACATTATTGTTAGATTTAAGAGAGAACATAAGGAATGCATTTGTCTGGAATTACTTATCACTTGAAGCGGAGGCTCACAAGAAGATATGAACAACTTTAGCAGGTGTGACTGGAAGCTGATGCCAAATAACCTCCTATCTGCAACAGTAGCGAGAGCCCAGGAAAGAGTACAAATGTAGGTCAGATCTACAGTGATGCTTCCTTAAAATGCTTGCCCAACCTACAGTGGTTTCTGGCTCAGGCACTTTCTGAACCAGACATGGAGCCTTTCTGTTTAATACAAAACCCAGATGGATTTTAAAAACCTCCACTGAGTTTTTCTTTCATGAATGTATCCAGTAAACTTTTAGCACCCCTTGTATCCTGTGGCAAGGAGTTCCACAAGATGACTAAGCACGGTGTCAAGAAGTATTGCTCCTTTTTGGTTTAAACTGCCAGCTACCAGCTTCATTTCATGCTTCTGAGTTTTGTATTAGGACTAAAAAACAGTGAACAGCTGCTTGCTATTCTGTCCTTGTCATACATAATTCCTGAGATCTCCATCATATCCTCTCAGTCATCTCTTTTCTGGCTGAAGAAACCTAGTCTATTCAGTTGTCCTCACACTGAAGCCTTAGTCTTCAATTATTCTTGGCAACATGCTCTAAGACTCCTGCAGTTTGACTAGGTTCCTTCAGGAGCTGGAAGATTTCATGTTTTTGAGGTTGATATGCGCCAAAGTTTTTTCAAATGACACCACCTTTTTTTTTTTTTTTTTTTTTTTTGTTCAAATATTCTTAATTCTTTCCTTGCAATTTCTAACTTTTACTTTGCTTTATGAGAGCTACAACTTGAATTTATTTCTCAGTATAACTTTTATAGGTTTCTCTGTTATTAACTTTAACTCTCCTCAATTATTAGAGTTAGTTTGGACTATAACACAAAGTTTAGTTTAGAGGATTTCCAGGACCCCCCTCCCACGTGTACATCCCTTGACATTTATCTACCCTGAATTTTACCTTATGTTTTATCACTCAACCATGTACTTCCAGATGGATTTTTGGCATCTCATCACAGCCAGCCTTCATCTTCAGCCCCTGAATAATTTGGTACTACCAAGCAGCATGTTCTCAAGAGTCTGGCTCCATTCTCATATTATGACTTCTTTTCTATTTTTCCTAGGATTGATGTTAGATCCCAATCTATCTGTCAAGCAGAGTGACCCATACAGATCTATAGCATTAGTGACTGCTGAAATGCCTTGGAAAGAATCTTTCCTTGCGAGGATGAATGATGTGGGAAGAGCAGCAGAAAGAAATTTCCTCTTGTTCCTGGAAATAAATGACAATTGTTCTTAAAGTCTGCAGACGTCTGGCTATTACATCATCTGAGCCTCTGGTGTTTCTAGCTAACAATCACTAACAAAGGAGACGCATTTCCTTCAAGGAATTTCACCAATTACACATCTGATTTTAATTCTTCTTGGGTCAAAACAAGAATAGGAATAAGTGACATTTTCAGTTTATGTTTACTTTTTCCCAGACCACAAAACCTCCATTGACTATGAAACTTAAATTTACTGCATAACAAATGCCTGCTTTCGTCATAAGTTAATAAAGTTTTTTCATAAATAACAGCACGAGAAGCTACAGATGCCAACTTAAGAAAAAAAAATACAAGCAGCATTCAATTTTAATCTGATTCTTTATTAAATATGTATCACAGTATCCGAGAAGTGAAGAAATTTGGTTCTCCCCAGCTGATCATTCTGAAATGTTGCAGGTAGCAAAGAGATGTCAAGAGAGATATCTTGTGCCTCCTGGGAGTTATAAATTCCATGTTGAAACTGCAATTTGGTTCTTTGCTCCTATTTCCCAACCTCTGAGACAGGGAGGATGTTTCTTTGCTCACTTACATGGGAGAAAGTGTTAATTTAGAAAGTGTAGTGAGAAACACAGAAACCCTGCTCAACTGTAGCCTTGTCCCAGCTTGGTGGCTATAAATAAAATGAGCCAGGAGAAAACTCCTGCCCCTGGGTGGCAGGCGGCAGTCCCATAGCATCTGAGCCATTGGGATAGTCTCTGGGATCCAGGCACGGCTCAGACTCATGTTTCCACTCGCCCCACCCTGCACATCAGTCACGGCAGGTTTTCTTGATGGGCAAAAGCCGTGGCTGAGCAAATATGCATGTTGGGCCAGGAAAGGGAATAAAACGCGATGTTGCTTACTATCTAAATATTACCCCCTTTGAAGTGAGCAGGTCTGTGTTTGGGGAGGATTGAATACTCTTTTCTCACAGTTTGAGGCGCATCATGAGTTATTTTGTGTTCTTGCTGGTGTGAACATTATTTCATTACAGCCTATTGCAAAGGGCTAAACAAGGTGAAGGGCAGGGGAAGTCGTTAGGATACAGACACCCTATGATCAGCAGCTTGCTGTTCAGTCGAAACATGCCTATGCTAGAGCACAACATGGCCATCAGCTGTCTTCCAGTACTACTGCTTGGTGCGGAGGGCCAGACGGCCAGGCTGCCTCAGTGTCTTATTCTGCACTGCCCCTGTTCAGGCAGCACCAAGTGGGTCATAGAATCATAGATACATAGAGTCATAGACTAGGGTGGGATAACTCTTCAGGAAAAATTTCTCTGCAGGCACCATGCTTCTTTGCTCCTTTATTGAGCTTGAGAAGCTGAGGTTTGAGCTTTGTTCCTGACTGAGAAGGCTTTATTCCTTCCCTTTCTCCTTACTCTCCATAGGACAAGGAGTAAAGTAATAAAAGACCACACAATGAATCTGGTCAATGTTGTATTCAATCTCTGCTGCAGAATGCACCATGCCCTGTATTTAAAGGGTGCATTTTGGAGATAAACCTCCCTTTTTCTACCATTTACTCAAATTCCCTTCCTTTTGCCTACACATCTGTTAGGGGATAAAGTCAGTGGGTGTTGGTGTCATTCAGGATCAGGTTGGGACAAGCAGGGAACTCCTGTGTCAGTGCTTTTCAGTGTTTTACCACATTTGGATGCAGTGTAGAATCAGAGATCTGAGACGAATTGTTCTTTCACATCTTCTTTTGTGCCACTGAGATATAAATGAGAAAGCATCAGCTTGCAATACCTTCACAGATGTGTTAAGCAGTACATGATAGAGGCTCTTTCAGCAAACTGTCAGAAGGAAAAGACTACGCTGGGAGCAGGAAAGGATAGGCTGCCTCTCTACTGAATTTGTTAGATTGGGTTTTACATTTCCTCCCCAGCCTATTACAACCTCATTTATCTGCTCCATCCCCATTTCCTGTCCTTTGCTGCAAACAGTGGCTGTGATAAGGCACACATAAGCATTAGGGTCTTCAGCCTCTCCAGGGGCACTGAAGCTGCAATAAGGCTAGTGTTGAGGAAAGTTTCTGAGAGTTTAGGGGTTCTGGCAGAGAGTGCAACAGAAAGGAGGGAAGCTTTCAGCTCATGAAGAGACTGTTTTCTTAACCACAGATAAATCAAATATTTGGAATTTTCTGAGTTGCCATCCTTTAGAAAGAACAACATATGACTGACTGTGTCATGATCAAGTGTAATGGGAAACAAAGGGAAGAGAAAGGTCATATCTGTGGCTTTAAGCCTGCAGTAAGCATTTCCATGCCATGCTGAGGACTTAGGCTGCTATGCCCTCAGGAGAGCTAAGATACTTTTTTTATGGCCTGAGATAATTTTTTTCTGAACATGAAAATCCAGAGATAAAAAAGTCTTTATTTACAAGTGCTGGAGCAGACAGGATGCAAACTCAACCCCCAAGCCAGAAAAGATTTCTCTACTAGGGTGGGAGCTGAGTGGAAAGTCAGCTGTATTGGTTGTGTTGTTGAGAACGGTCAACCACACCTTGCTCCTGACGCCTCTGGCTTCTTCTGTACTCTTTGCCACTGTGAGCCTGGGAATTATGCCTGCATAAACCAATAAAAAGAACATAAATTAAGTAGTATCATACTTTTCACCTATCCTGTACAAACTTGATCCTCAACCATCTCTTCAAAAGACTTTCTGGTATGTCCCACACAACTTGGACAGTTGTGGGGCACAGATCCAGCTATCAGGGAGAGCAGGGCTGCACTGCCAGCTCCCCATGCACAAAGAGTGGTAAGAACCTCTATGTTCTTCCCAGCTGTCCAGGTTGGCAAAGGCCTGAAGCTTTCTGGGGTCATAAATGGTGCTATATCTAGAGCATGTGCAGATAAGTGCACCCACTGATTCTGTTTTTAGGGCATTTAAACAGGAGTCTTGTTTTTAAAGCTTTCTGTCAGAAAAAATGATCTAAAGGAAGTACCTTATACCAATGAAACTCCATAACAGGAATCTTCCTCAATTATTCCTACACACTGGGACAAGAAATGTGTCTTGCTGGGAGCCTTGCCACTTTTTTCCATGTAGAAATAAGGGAAAGGCTGAGAACTGAGGTTGTGAATCCCTGCTGTACCCCTCTAAAGTAATAATAGCAGCATCAGTAATAGCTCTTAAATCAGGAGAACTTACTGCAGCTTGCTCCCATGGGGCTTGCATGACAGCATTTAGCGTTCACAGGAATGACATGTTCCCAGCAAGAACATTCTCATTTGCATTGCGGCCGGACTTGGAGACCTAAGTTAGATTTTAAGTGTCCAGCAAACCTGACATGACAACATAGTCCTTGTTTCCATAGTGTGTTTAGTCTAAGCTAACCCTTTTCAGACCCTCCTCCCCGTTCCAAATAAGAAAAGACGTGCAAAGCAACAGCAAGGAATAAAAGGCAAAAGGCACTTGAATCTTCATTGACTCCAGAATTCCTTTAAATTCATAGACTTCTTGTCTGCTTTCTAGTAAATGTAACGAGATTTTAGGTGACTCTGTTAATTATCAGAATATGGAGTTAATTTTTATATGAGTAATATCATTGTCTTTTTTTGAAAAATGATAAAGTCCAGGTCAAGCTAAAAAATTTTTATGCTTTTCTATGCAAATACAAAACCAGCATTTTATTAACAACATTAATAAAATAATAAAAAATAAAATAATAAAACAGTGTTTAATTAACAAATGGGTGAGAAATAAGCTGGCACGTGCTATGTTAGCCATAAAGCCATGGTAAGTCCAAAGTCTATGGAGGAAGATATCATTATCAAACCAAGCTACACTCTCTAGCTATAGTCTAAACTATTCCACAGGTAACTATTCATGATTTAGGAAAATTATTAAATTCATGTTCTTATGAAAGTACAGCCTCCAATTTGTAAGTAGTCTAGCATTCAGATCCAGATCCCTCTACAGCAGATAGAAATGGCTCATTAACTTCACCTTGGCTTGGATCTGTGACCTATCTGGGAAACTCTTTAAAACAATGATCTGATTTTACACATGTACAATTTACAGAATTAACCTCAGTGTTTTATTGTATACATGGGTAGGTAGAAGTTGAAAAGTAAGTAAACTGATCTATTCCCAGGAGAGAGAAAAATAAGGAGAAAACTAATAGAAAACAATTAATTCACCTTGTGGGATGAATATTTCAAAACAGATGACTGACTTAATGCACTTAATGATTTTAGAATCACAGATCCCAAAAGAAATAACAAGACTTCAGTATTAATTTAGCTATATTCTTTAAAAAATTCTTTCCCTAATTATAAAGCTGTTCTTATGAGTGTGAAGTGTGCATATTAGTTAAACATAGAGGAAAGATAATGTACTATATTCATTAAAACAATCAGAAAATATTATGCAGTTTAAAGAAATAATTCTATGTGTTTTCTTTGTGTTCAGCTTGTAGATTACTGTCAGTTTAACTACAGGTAATTATAAGTAAGATTATTTTTTCTACTTTTTTTGTTTGTTTTGGGATTTGGGATTTTTTTAAAAATAAAATAGGAAATTAATATATATATCTTTTACTGCAAGAATTATATCATTTAATATAATAATACTGTACATATTACAGACAACTAAAAGTAAGTTCATAATAAAGTATAATGCAATAAGTTTCTGTTTGTCATAAATGTGATGCAACATAGAAAAGCTTTTTCAGTATTAATGATTTTTTTAAAAAGTACTGTGTTGTGATATTAAAATGGAACAGATATCTGCAACTTTGACAATAATGTAGCTCCTTTACTAGTGTTTGTATCACTGTGACATACTGCCTGTTAACATTATTTTGCCATGAGAATATTTTCTAATGTTCAATTTCTATATCGCAGCTGCTAATGTGCTCTATGATTTACGACCGATTTTGTTTTTCGGATCAGGAATTCTGTGTTTCGGAGAAATATTTTGCAACGATGTTATTCTGTTTTTAAATTCCAGTTCGATGTTAATGTGTTTTTAAGGAGTAAAGTTAAAGAAATAGCCATATGTTTTAAAAACTATACAGCCTTGTATAGTAGTTTTCATGCACAGCCTAACATTCATCATCAACTCCCTGCTGTTTTATAACCACTAATGTTATTATTCGCTTCTTTTTTTGCTAGGTAGGAATATTAATGAGATACCATTTCCTTGCTTTTGTAAAATTCTCTCTCATGTTGCTTGTTCAGTGGTTAAAAACGCAAAAGCCAGTGAGTGCGAGACCACCACTGAAACCCCACACTCTGCCTTTCAGCTCGCTAAACTTACAAAACAAGCTTCACATTTCACTCTTGTCCCCTGCTTTTCCTTTAAGATGCACTGAATTCAGAAGCAAAAATTCTTCCCATCCCTCACTTTCATCATCAAAGGATCCAACGTGTTACGACTGAGGCAGATTGCAGAAAACCCCACAAATAAACAACCGGGCAAACTGATTAAACACCGACAAAAAAAAGTTCTTAGACATCACATTTCCTGAGCTTTTTCCCCTCTCTCGCTGCACTACTTACTTGTAATTACGTCTGGGGCCATTCCTTCCTATTCCACAGGATAAACTGGAATATACTGCTCGACAGTTTTGTCTCTAGCTCTTTAAACACTAGAGACCTCATAAGCAAACAACCTTTTTTTATGCCTGTTATGAAATTTTAATGATCTTCCAAGGCTCTCAAAATCAAACCAACTTTCTTCCCTCCCCCTGCCCCAACAACTTGGCTTCTTTATACCTTTTGTTTCAGAACTGTGCCCAAACTAAATATACTAAACCAGGAGGGAACTACAGCTTTAAAATAGGGGTTAAAGCAGCCCTTGTTTTCCTGTGTCTCTTCTCATTCCTGGTAAACTGTGGGATTACCTTGGGGAGTGTTGGAAAAAGCAGGTTGGGGAGTGGAAACTGGAGCAGAGATGCAGTCTTTGGACAGAAAGTCCTCAAAAGGGGTTTCATGGAGGGGATGAGAGTGCCAGCGCTGGTGTACGCCAAACAGCTTTGTGATGGATGTGTTTATCCTTAAAACTAAGGTCCCATTCAACACTGCAATAGCAGGGTTTGGGAAGGCGGATGGCAGTAGAAGTGCGCTGGGCAAAGACGGGGTGTGTGTTAAGGCGCCTTGTTTAAGCACTCCCTGGTGTGCCAGTGCAACAGTTTATATTAAAGGTGATCTGTAGACCTTAAGGATCATCGTAAGGGATCGCAAAAGGGCTGTATTTTGCTGGGAGAGAGGACATATTCACACTGCAGCCTTCCTCACCTCTGGGCACAGCTGGACTCAAAGGACCCCAATGTGCTAACAGGGAAGGTATGAGGTGACGATAAATGCCGCAAAACAAGTAAAAAGCCCGGTTAGTCCCTGGTGCTGGAATGTATTTTCCCAGCTCAGTACTTGCCTGGAGATATTGGGTAGTGCCCTAAACTCTGCCAAATGAATCTTTGCAGTTCTAGTCAATCCTCTTCACTCAAATACCTCCAATTTCATAGCATCTGACTCCTCTGTAACACCTCCTGTTCCCAAACCTGCACTGCTCAGATGTAGATGGAAATTGCAGCCTATCTGAACATTCCTAACTTATGCCAAGTGCTTTTAGCCAGAAGAGCCATTTGAAGAACTTGGCTGGGAATCCTTAAAATGCTGTTTTCCCCCCCCTGGGACACAGCAAACCAGTCATTAAAAGCAGGGTTAGCAGGTTGCAGATGAAATTGCTTCACTTTAAAATTTGATGTCTGAAGAGCACCAGCACAAGACCTGACTTGGCTGGAGGCTGGAGCTAAATGTCACTGCAACAACCAGTGAAGCCCTTTCTGCTTCCAAAGGCAGGTTTTGGGGAAGTGTGATGTGCAACATGGTGTGATTAATAGAGATGTGGGGAGTGTGGTAGGAATTTCACAACTTTCAAGAATGTTGTCTCAAAATGAGGAGGTCTGACTTAACTGTGCTTTTTCTAGAGGAAAAAGATGTTTGATGGCTGTCCTTTCCCAATTTTATTGTCCTCATCAGTCCATCAATGTGTGGATGGGGTAGAAGAGAAGAGGCAGCTACAAGAAAAGTCAAGGGAAAACATTTGGGGTAAGAAGGAGAGGAAGAATTCAAAGTGGTAATGTAGGTCATGTGTTGGAGATTGGAAATCTGAGGAATCTTCAAGATACTCCAGTGCATCCCTGTTGACAACAACCTAGGGAGAGCAAGAGCCACATCCCCATACAGGGCAGAAGGGGCTGCACTTCCGAATTATCCCTGGACCTCTTCATGCAGCATTTAATCCTTTGCAAGGAGATGGTGTACAGCTGAGCACTGCTGAGGGCTGGCTTGGGAACGGGGTCCAGGTTAGGATTCGCACACATCAGTAACTCATTCCCACAGCCCTGGGCAGCATTGTTCTCTAAAAGCAGACATGTTTCCTTCCAAGTAGCAGACATGGAAAGAAAAACACACAAAACCAAATCATCTCGTCCTTCCTTCCCTGGATGGCCAGCAGCCCGCTCCCGCTTGTCACTGGGGCTTGAGGTGGATGTGATCCCGGTCTGACAGAGATGGGGGAATGAAGAAGTCTTTTCCCTGGAAAATCCACTCCTGAGGATGCCTGACCCTAGCAAGCTTTCTCCACACCCTCTCCTATGTGCATCTTCCTGCTACCAGCCTGTTTTATCATGTTTCAAAGGCAGGCATGGGATACTAGGGGGCTTTCCATGTGACAAACTCTTTCTGCTGTCAGGAAGGATTTGAAATGGCTCATAGCTCTTCCAGGCTTCCCTAATATTCACCCAGTTCAACCCTCTCCCTCTCTGTAAGGTCTGGAGCTTTCCTGATATCTTTTGGGGTTTAGGGGTTGCAAAGCTGTGGCTGGAATAAAATGACTGCAGAAAGAAGCAGAAACAGCCCTGGGCTATCGTATCTCTCCTCTTGAGCTGCAACTTGTTCTTATGCTCTGAAGACATTGAGGCACTGGGTAAAGCTCTGAAGAGAAAAGGTCCTGGGCATTTTGAAGGGGATAAACTCCTCCTTTACAATAGGATCTCCACAACTTGTTCCCCTGGCTCTGTTATCTGTCCTCCATTGGTTATTTTGTTAAGCTTTCCCTCCTCTCAAAATAATCAGTAAATCATAACAGGCTAAAAACACGGCTGGGCATCTGTCCTGCCACTGGGGCTTTGGCTGCTTTTAGATCATTAAATGGGCCTGGCTCTACACAACCTGACAAATATGAGGTGAACTTTACCCCAGGGTCTGCCACCTTCACACAACAAGGGCACATATTCCACAGCTGGGGAGCTGTTATTCGACTCGGACTGTACCACAGGTCAGAATTTATGACTTTGTTATTATTATGTTTGTGAGTTTTACAGCTACATGGGTCCCGCGGGAACCCGCAGCACTTTCGCTTGGCCATGTCAGTCAGACATTCATAATGCACCAAAGAGGAAGCATCGAAAATGCTGGGAATATCCTGTCTAACATTGTCTCTCATCTCTCTGACCCTCAGGTAAGGGCCAGACTTTGTTTGCACCCAGCGTCAGAGGAAGCTGATAAAGGGCATAAGAGGAACATGGAGGGGGAGTGAATAGCAATGAACACTCAGCAGCACTAATGCCAGACACCTCTGAAACCCTGTTTGTTCCCCTCTAATGACACATGTCCCAAATTTCCTGATCATAACAGTCATTATGTTGCGCTTGGTGTTTTATTGCCCTCTGATGTTGAGCCAGGAGCTTCACAATGGGAGTTAACCTGATATTAATGAGTTTAACCAGTGCAGTTCATCTGCTGACTCTTCAGAGTGCTAATGGCTTGTGCAGGGGGAGGGCACAGAGAGGTATTTTTATTCATGTACGCTGTATAAACACATGGCACTGACCAGATTTTACTGTGAGACACCGATGGCAATGAAGACAGCTCAATAGATTCGATTTTTTGTCTCCTGGACGCCCATGTTTTTTTGGAAATGGTAATCACTGGTGGGGTAAAGTATCTGGGGTGGGAGCCCTCCCCTCATATGTGTGACAAATGGATGGGAGTAAGCGTCGGTCAGGCTTTCTTGTGGGAAATGTTGATTGAGCAAACTTCTCTGTTGCAATGTAGGTTGTAAGGCTATTGACATGGTGGCACCTTTAGCTGGTACCCAGGATGGAGAAACCCACTGAGCAGGACCAAGCTGTCCAGTGTCTGGCCCTTTATTTCCCTGCAGCAGCATGGCCCTTCCCCATCAAGTGCCTTAACCCTCACTCTTTAGAAAATTCTAAAAATCCCCAAGCAGCAAATGCCACTATCCCAATGGACATCAGTGTCTCTCACCATCCATGTCCAAGAGCTGATAGCACCTGTTTAATCATCTCCTTTTTTGAGGACATTTGGGCCATCTGATGGAGAAGTTGTAGGCCAGGTCTGAAAGCTTTTCCTGAGCCACTGGCCTCTGAAGCCATAAAACACAAGGGTCAAACTATCCTGAGCATTTGCCCCTCTCTTTCTCCTTCCTTGCTCCCTTTTTATCAGATCCCAGGCAGGACAGCAACATCCAGACCTCCAGGAGCCACCTCCCTAAACGAGCATCATGTTAAAGGCAACAATGGCACAGTATTTTACAAGACCCAGGGTCTGACATTCCTCACATTTTAGACTCAGAAAGTATTCAAGCAATGTCATCCTTTCATTGCCTGTCTATCCTGGACAAACAGAGTGTGCAGATACGTGTAATTATCATGGGAATCCATATATGTCTGATTTGGGAACCCACCAACACAAGCTAACCTTGCAATTATACATCAAACTTAGAAAACAGGTATAACAATAAATGTACAACTCCCTGTTATCCAACAGTGTGCATAAGGAGAAACTTTCCAAGCACTTTTTTTCCTTCTTGTCCGAAGAAATGATTCTCTTCTCCACCTGTCCGCAGAATATATCATCTTAATTCAGCATACCTCAGCGCCTGCTGAGCCCGGGGAACTGGATACTCACAAGCAAAAGCCAAACCAGGGGTTCTTTAACCTAATAAGGCAGGCAACGCTACAAAGGCATCTACAATTCCTCTCTGTTTTTCTCTGGGGAGACAGGTGCTTTCTATCCTTGAGAAGCCCAAACATTTGACGTGGCCACGACTTTGTGCTGTGCTTTTCCTTTGCTGCTGTGCATTTTCGCACTGTGGTACTTGCTGGCTTTCCCTCAGAGATGCTGAGGTTTTTGGCAGCAATTACCCAAGCATCTAAGATGCTTGGGTTAGGGCAACCACCACCACCTGCCTCTTGTCTGCAAATAACTGACTTGCCACCTGTGCACAGGATGAATCTACAAGCTAATCTTGATGATCAGCCAAGCTGCATGCCCCCAAAATGATGTGGAGCCATAAGGACCTGGGACTGATCCTCTTGTCCCATGTTACCACCTGCAAGTCCCTATCAGTGCATGGGATCATGAAAGGCAGAGGAGCACCCGAAGATGGAACAGTGCTGCTGCCAAACTGTCAATTGGAAGGATTTGCCAAGGAGCTGGGGCAGTCAAGGCGGGAGAATAGAAGAGATGCAGCATCCTCAGAGCCTGCAGGGTCTCCCACATGTGCTGGCAATTCACACTCAGGCTTTTACGAGGTGAGAGGAGCTGCTGGAAGACGTTTTTCCCAGCTTGGTGTGGAGCTTATGCAAAGCCCCCCTGGTGAAGGCAGGCTCTGTAGCCCCAGGTGTGAAGGACAGTGGTCAGCAGCGTGCCTGGAGTCTTCCCCATGTCAGCCTGGAGAATGAGCATGGGAAAAAGATCAGATGCTTTTGTAAGGAATGTAACATCTGCTTTATTAAGGAGCAAAAAGAAAAGCAGCCCTCTGCTCCGTACATAAATGCTTCTCAGCACTTTGAGAATTTCTCTCTGTCAGAAGCTTCTGAATAAGGGAGCCAAGAATTTAAAAGAAAAAGAAGGAAGATGGAGATAAACTTCAGCTCCGATACTGCAGGCAGCGGTTGAGTGAATGTAATCTGCTTTCCTGGCACTCAGCAGAAAGAAAGGCAGAACAGAGCAGGAAGAAAAGAGGATCTGATTTCACATGTTTCATCTTAATGAGCCAAATATCACACGTGCCTTTCGCAACAAGAAAATGCTCCATAAGCCCTCAAGTGTCCGAGTATGGATTTGTGTATAAGTGTGATATACTGAAGCACTTCAGGGTAGAGCCTCATTGTTCAAGCACAGCTCTCTGCTCGGGCATGTAAATTAATCCTTGTGGGCACTTGGATTTGCACTTCACACTCTCAGCGAAATGTTATACATTTGTGTGCTGCGTGAGAGGGGAAAAGGCAGTGGGTTGCCTGGCCGTTTTGGGGTGACCTGGTGTTATTTCTGTTCTGGCACCCCATAGACCCATTCGCATTTTTTCATTCCTCATTACATCCTGCACAAATTCCTTCTGGTCTGAGAGTTTCCATTCTTGATCCCTGTCCAAAGGTGAGCGCTCTCTGCTGAAAGTTTGTTCTAAATTGATTTAACTATTTTTAAAAGTTACTCATTGCTGAATAAATATACCTTTCCCCTTGCAAATATATTTCCCTGATTTTCTCCTCCGAAGGGAGCAAAAGGGATATAGTAAAGCATTTTAGAAAGAATAGTCTGGTTGATACCAAGGGAGTTAAATGAAAGAGAAACAAAGAAAGCAAACAGGATATTTATGGCAACTCTAGAGAGCTCTCTATATGTAGCCATTAAAAATAGACCTCAAATGAACAATATTGGCTTTCTGCTCTATCCTGAAATACAGAGGACAACCTTTGAAAAGCTTGTATACACATCCAAGTTTTGTGTGGGTAACTGTGGATTGGCAGGTGAAAAGAAATAATTCTGAGCACGTTCTTAACCCATGTAAAAAAGCAGTTTGACTTGTGCACACACTGGGTAACACACGCTGTTTTGTTTTTATATGTAGCTTAATCATTCACTACACATTTCCTTGGAGAAAGCTCGCAGATCTTCAGAGGAAAGAAAAATGTAGCAAGATTAGGTGTCTCCTGCGCCTTTTCCTGCTTCAAATTTTAAATTGCTATGCTTCCTTTTGAAAAAGTGAGTAAATAAAATGGTCCCACAAGAAAAAAAGACACCTTATGTTGCAGATAAATTCAAGGGAAAAAACATACTAGATTTGTGTAGTTCAAAGTGTCTCTTAAAAACTACAAAAACCCACAGTATTTTCCCAGTTTAGGCATAATTAATTTACAGCTAATAGATCTTGCTGCACTAGCAATTTTCATCCCCAGTAAATGTCTCCAAAAGGATCCTACACTGCTCAAATGTTCATTTTTCTGCCAAAAAAGTAAACTGCTGTTTCCCCTTTTTGTGCAACGTTTTGTCACTGATACAACCTAAGGTCTTCCTCTGCTGGTCAGAAACATGCTGAAGGAAAGTATTGCCTGAGATATATCTTCCCTTAGGCAGCTTTGTCCTTTCTGCTCTTTTCTCCAGCAAATGTATCAAATACTGCTTTAGAAAGCTGGTTTGAACAAGTAAGTCAGTGTTCCAGAGCTCATTCTATTTTTCCAGCTGAATTTAAATTTTTTTCTTAAAAACATAAATGGCTTCATTAACATCAATTTGCAGATCTGTTAAGATGTAGGTGGTCCAATGCCTTAAATATGACTGTACATTTGTTCCAGTCCACCACTCTAAAAAGCGCTTCAGCGGGATACAACGTAAGGGATTACCATCCAACTTGTTTTCTTTTACCTTCTGTTTTCAAAACCAGCTGTGTCACAGATAGCCCTCCCCTCCCTTTGCTCCTCTGACCTCTTATTCTGCAATCCTCATGGATTTCCTCCAGGGAGGGCAAATATTCCCTCCACCTTCCCCCAGAATTGTGTGTTCTTTTAACCTTGGAACAATCTTTGGCCGCTAAAAATAGACTCCCAACTCCAAACTTTGCTGTCTCTTCTCCTGCCACAACTGCATTTTGACATTCCGTTCTCCTCGGTGGATCACATGCACGGTACCTGCCTCCTTGCCAAGGCTGACAAAAGCACAATGTGTCACCAAAATCTTACACAGGAATTCCAGTGTCCAGACGGGGTTTTTTTGACTAAATAACCCAAAACGACGCTTGGGGAAAATTTTCATATGAAAAGCAACAGAGAAAAAAAGTCACAGAATTACAGACTTGCGGCAACTAGAAATGGAAAATTGATTGGGTCAGCCAGGTTATTTCTTTTCCAATTGAGGATAATCCCCTAAGGCTGGTTTTAAACCTATGGCTGGTTTAAAAGCCCTAAATGAGAGACCTCTTACCAATATCTAAGAAGAATATTTACAGCCTGTGTCTTTTCATCCCATCTTCATGAAAGGACTTTAGGTACTGAGACTTTCTCCATGAGAAATTATTTGTTTAGTTGGTTTTGTACATTTTTTTTTTCCCCATGAGCATTTATGGAGTAATAGCTCTTCCTTGTGTTTTATCAAAAATGAGGTAATTAGAATATGTTAGCTTTCAGCTTCTCAATTTTCCACTAGTTTTAGTGTTCTTTATCCCAGTGATCTCTTTGAATATCCCCAAATCAGTCAACTGATCAATTTTCCAGGTAGTGAGGGACAGCAGGTAGTATAGTGTGAGCTGACCACAGAAGAGCGGTTACCTCCTCAATGTCATCCTCCACTTACATCACAGTAGTACATTTTCCCCCATATCAACTTACACTTGAAAAAAATTACTGTCTTGCTATTTGTCAGTAATAGCTCAGATCTTTGTCAGTGTTAATCTTTTTAGGGGATTTTTCCTTTTCATTGAACATTTGTTCTTTTCACTACCCCTTGCTGATTATTTGTTTGTCAATTTTTGTGAGTTGTATTTGTTATTATCTTGTCACTTGCCTAATTCATTAGATCAATAGAAGAAGATAATAGGAACATTAGTTCTGATATGGGACCTCAGTTCATGCACTGTGAGACATGGGAGTATGTGAAGCACAGGAGACCTCTCTGCCCTCCAGTGACTCATCTGTGACAGTTGAGCAGAGAGCTTGCTTTATCCTTCTAACATCAGTTGTGTGGCTGAAAAATGCTGTAAGTGTAAATCTTTGGTAATAAATCTATTATTTCAGCATCTCTTTATTTCTTCCAAAGGTAGCTCCCAAACATGCTGTGGCACTCCTGAACTTTCTTACTTCCATGTCCTCTGTTCACTTTCTGCTCTGCTTCTGTGTGGTGTTTTACAGAAACCCAGCCCCCATCACACACCCTGCCAAAGGACCTGCCAGAAGGTCTCTGTGAAGACTGTGATTAAGTCTGTGTATATGACGGCCCCATTTCATTGTACTACTCTGAGGGCCATCCCATAGGCAGCTTGTGAGCATGAGCTTTTGCAGGATTCACAAATTATCCTTCAACCAAGACACACAGGAACAAAGCAGTCTATCTGTATGTCTGAGGAGAAACTGATTAAATTGTTGCACAGTCTTTAGGTATCTATAAAGAATATATATACAAAGGGATAACTACAAAGAAAATTATTCAATGCAGGGATGACCTTCTGGATTTTCCAGATTTGAGGCATGGACAGAAGATCAAATTGAATTTCCAAGGTTTTCCCCTTGCATCAGTGTTATTGTACCTTATGTACCCCATCTCTCCTTGAAATCACTCATTCTGAGTCCATCAGCTGCTTGCATTTTGGAGAGGTAAAATACTTGTGTTATTCAGGAACACCACAGTGAAAAAGAGTGTGAAGAAAAGCAACTCTGAAAATGCAGAGCTCTGACAGGTTGGTGGTCTGGTGTGGTTAAATGTTCTCTTTTTGTGTTTCCTTGCTGCTGGGAGAAAATCCACGGAGCCAGTGGCCCACAGATCCAAGCAAAGCCATTTGTATCAGCATCCCGGTAACACCATTTATCACTTTCATTTGAGAACTGTCCTCACAATCCCTGCTTGTTCCCGATCAACACTTCACTATGAATAAAAGTGAACAGAACAAATGGGAAAGATTTATTAAACCTACTGATATGTTAAAAGCATTCTGTCAAAGAATTTGAAAAATGCTTCTCATATTTAGTGCTCAGAGACAGAAAATCCCTTTTGAGAAAGGAAAGGTATGTAAAACACATCAATACCTCAGTGTAGAAATCCAGACCTGGCTCACTATATACATTACCGATGAATAGGTATTATTGAAAACTGCATGTGGTTCTTAGCAGGGAGAGCAGCTCCACATAAGAATGAGAAATCAATTGTCAGCACTCATGGAGAAACACTGGTCACATCTTTAAGGGAGTTGAGAGAATGGGAGGCTTTAAGATGGTAAAACACAAGATTAATGGAATTGGGAGAAGCTGTTGACAGAATTTCTTGAGGGGAATGAAATTGGAAAGTGATACTTGTTGGGACGTGACCCTTGGAAATTTGCAGCAGTCTAAAGCTATATACAGATCTACTCACTGTAATAAAAGTATGGTCTGAAAAGAAATGAGTATTTGAACCGCATGTCAGAAAGTCACTGCTGGAGTGTGATTCCAAAAAGCACGTTGCAATGCAGTGAATGAATCACAGACCGCAGGGTACATATGCTAAATGAATCCAACATGATGCACTGCACTACAGGGCAATCATCACCTTCAGCATTGTCATGAGAAAGCAATAACCAAATTCCATGTGCCACCTTCTTCCAAAGCATTTTTCAAAGGCTAGGCCAACATGCAGTGCAATTAGGGGTGTCTACAGAGGAATGAATAGCATCTCCAGCCAAATCACTTTTCAATTTGTGCCTTTGGAGTTTACTGGACTAGCATGAAAAAAGAGAGGTAGCCTGCAGCCCAGGTCAGACAAATGTGCCGCTACTGGAGTGGGGGAAGAAACAAGAAAAACATCAATGAACATACAGGTTTTGCATGCAGATGATATTCTAGCAATTTCTTCACAATGTTTGCAGCACAAAAGAAAGGAGAAAGGCAGTGTTAAAACATGAAGCAAGTTCATGGCCAGGAGTTTGAAGACAGGTCTTTTTTCTTCTGTGTCTGGCAAAGAGGCAAGGAGTTTTATTGGAAACAGACATAGTTTCCACTCCTTTGTCAACCCCAAATTAGAATGTTCTTCTGGAGAACATCTTTAATCAACTGGAACCTGATCAACCCGCTTCATGGGTTGGGTTTGTCACTGGAACAATATAGTAACACCAGAGGCTTGTGAGCTGTGCTCCAGTTGGAGTCCTGACATTTAAATTTCTAGCTGGATTAAGCAATGCAGGGATTTTTTGGGTTGTTTTGGGGGTTTGGTGTTTGTTTTGTTTTAAACAATTTCTGAATAAAGGGAAATGATTCAGGCTTTCTCCACACAGAACCTTCAGCTTTGGAAATGGCTGTCCATCCTCTGGATGGAAACACCCTCAGCTGTTGAGAGGATGTTGGAGTGAACAGGCACAGTGCTCACATAAAGCCATCTGGTGAATGAATAGTCAAGATCTTGAGAGTGCCCAAGGAAAGCAGACCCTTCCAAGAGCAGATCCCTCTCCTGGGACACTGATGCAATACCTACTCGAAGTTAAGAAGCTATTTTGTAACTGAAGGGGCAGCATTCACCATTGATTGTAGGAGGTCTTTGCTGTGAGGTCTTCCAAACCCCTCGTGGCCATGTTGAACATACCCAGACTGTGAAAGCCAAAACCATTTCAGGCAAATCGAGTACAGCAGTAGGAAAGTCAGCTGGAAACATACTTTCAAAAGATCTCACAACATCAAGTGAATGAAGTTTGGTCATTTCTTCCAAAGCACTAGCCTGGAATTATCAAAAATTATAGCTAGATGAAACATGTAAGGCATTTTACTGTATTTTGCATATTTTTGTCCTCTTTGGGGAGTTTGGGTGGAGGATAGTGGGTAACATAGAAAAGATGTAAGTGCAAAATAGTAATCTTTCTTACAATGGCCTGCTTGGTTTCCTAAACAAAGTGGCACTTGAACACTTTACACTAAATGGCATTTTCTGCTTCTGTTTTCATGTCAAACCCACAAGAATGTCTTTCCTGTCTGTTGCACTATAATCCAACACCTAGGAATACTCAGCCAGCTGGATCATTTGTTGAGCAGATTGTTCCAGTAAGTCCTTCAGAAAACAGATGTCAAGTCAGGCATTGGAAAGGCTAGTGAAGACTTCCCAACCATCGCAGTTAGAAGAGGTTGTTTAGAAAAAAATAGAACAAAGCAAAGATAGGGTTTTGCGTATTTGTGTTGGTTGTTGTTTGATTTGCAACCTAGAGCTAAAATAGGGTTTGGAAAAGGCGGAGGATGAAGAAGCATCTGATGATTTGGACAGGCAGGTCTGAATCTTGCAATAGATATTACATGTGGTCTCTAACTCTCAGTATAGAATAGAAAAGATGAAGGAAGAAGCATCTGTATTGTTTGAAGAGCAGAGATGCGTTTTCTTGAAGGAGCTCAAGCTTCATTTTTTGTGAGGGATATAACAAATGAAGGAGTAAAATGGTTAAGAGACAGAAATAGTCAATGGAGTATTAGATTTTCAAGTGACTCTTCCATCTCCCATCACATCTCCTCATCACTGAGGCAAAATAAATTAATATCAGATTTCAAGATCTTTCCTGAGACAAAGATGGACTAATTTCACGCAGTAAGTTGTAAAAGTTGGGGTACAAACCCTCTTCCATCTGCTCTCCCCAGTTGCTAGGAGCTGTTATGGTTCCACACATGAAAATGTTAATTGCACAATCACACTGCGTTTTTTCCATACGACCCCCCACTTCATCAAAAGCCTTGAATGGAAAGTACAGCAACAATGAATCCAAGCTGTGCCTCAAAACGGACTAGTTTTTGCAGGTCTTGTCTCTTTTTTTTCTCCTTTTTCCCAGTAGTTGGAAGGGGCATGAACTTGTAGCAATCAGATATTTAAAGGCTTTATAGAATGGGGCCAATTTAAGGTTGCTTGGGTATTCTGGATCCAAGCACTTCCTAATCTTCTCAGAGCCTGACTTCACAATTTAAACATTCCTTAAACGCTGATTTTAGATGTGCTGGAGATTTAAAACAAGGCTGGCACTGCAGGGGACTGCAATTTTGTATTGTATGAAAAGAAACAAAGAAAAGGAGCACTTATTTAGGATAACCTACAGGGATTATGCTGAGCAGTAGAAGTTAAGACTGACTGTAGTACTTAGCTGCTACCTTAAGACTTACAATGGAGTATTTATATAAAATAGATGGGACAAAGGACTTGGAAAATCTTAATTGTGTGTAACAGTTCTACAATGATCCTATTACATGGCAGGAAGATGTGCCATATTTCTGCTTTCTTCCTTGGATAGGAGTGTGTATGTAGTGCTTTGATCCCTATGCTCCTTCTAACTTCCACATAAAAAGTGCCTTTCAAACCCTGGGCACCGAAAGTCCTACCCTATTCAGAGTCTGAAAAGACATCAGGATCAGGGGCTGCAAGATTTATGGGAGCAATTAATCAATCACCTCTACACTCTCAGTAAGCTGGGCTTGCATCAGCATTGCCTGCCAGGTTCAGCCAAACAAGTATTTGATCTGAATATGCTGCAGCAAAACCCAACATTTGTGTATGATTACCCAAATTACAAAGCCATTTTGTAATATGCCCATAATGAATTAAATGAAAAAATATGTACAATAATGAGGTCTTTATTTTCCAACTTTAATTTTCTATAGCAAATGAACGATTGAATTATTTGGGCACCAAACCCTCCAGTCCACCTTGCCCTAAACAAACTATGGAGTGACTGCAGAAATGAAGAGGTAATTAACTGGGAGTTAGCTCAACCAGCTGCTCTCTGTATTATTGAGGCAGACTAAGCCTTTGGCAACTTGATTTGGTAACACCCCTCAGCAATTTTCAGCATCTTTTCTCAGAGTCTTTAATGTAGCCAAAACCCCAGGAATCTACAGGTTTTTAAATGATCAAATCCACAATTTTGCCTGCCTGTCATGTTCATGCTGCAGACTTAGCGGATCTCTTAGAATAAGGTTTACAGCACGTCTTCTGGATTTGATTAGAAGAAAATCTGTACTTCATCTTAACTCCTCCACTTTTTCTGCCCTAGACCTGAGGAATGCAATATTGGCTTCTCCCTCAGCAACTCCCACATTTGTAGCAAAAATTACTGAGCTGAGTTTCTATCTAGAGTGCATTATTTTAAAATGTTCTTATTCCCACCTGAACACCATGGCATCTGTAGCATTAAAAATTTGTATTAATTCATATATATTACTATTAATGACATATAAGTTTCATAGTTTGCCTAAAGCTTGGGAACTTATCACGCTGAAAACTGCACTGCCTTCCAGGATGTATTTATCAAATTAATTTTGCATATTGAATAAAGAAATGCTGATGGCAAATGCCCTCCCTCCACTCAGAAAAAAAATATGTATGATTAAGTAAAAAAGCTGTACTCATTTAAATTCATTTCTAGAGATTACCCAAGAGCTTTCCAGTTTGTTTAGATATGCAATGCAACAGAATACTTTAACTTTTTTTTTAATGTATATATATATCTTTTTAATGTATATATATATATATTTAATTCATATATAATGTAATAAAAAAAATAAAAACAAAATTGATTTGGAACTCAAAATCAATGGAAACTTTGTCCATCTCTCTGGATTTTTTGTTTTTACTGTAGCCCATGAGGACTGTTATGCAAAGAATATCAGTGGTCCAACAAATACTAGCATGCGGCTTTCAAATAATGTTAAACCTCTTCTCAGCAAGTCAAAGCAATGTGCTTCTTGATTCCCGTGGCAATATATTTTGGTACTGTCATGTAATCAGAGTTTCTAGAACTTGTGTCATCCTCTATCCCAATATTTTACCTCTTACATGATTGCTCTTCATTAAACTTCAATAGCGAATCCCCTTATCATCGGTCATGTAATTCATGTCATATGTGCACAAAGAGCATGGGCGAGAAAACTTCCCACACAAAAGTTGCAGGCATGTTGGTTGGGAAGGATTTCTTTGCTGTCTGCTGATAATAAACACTGGAAGTGAGTGGAAGGGGTTGAGAGTTGATATTAGCAAAATGTAAAGAGATAAGGGAAGAAAAATGGGATATGTTTATCATTCCTTGCAGGTATTCAGTGTTCTGTGCTGTATGAGATGGTTCAGATTCCAGGGAAACTACTGCATAGGTGTAGACTGGCCTGAAAAAAAAGACTTGGCATCTTTGATTTTAGTTTGCAGCCTATCCAGAATATCCACTGTTTTTCTTGCTGTAGGTGAACTATCTGATGTGAAGTTCTGAAATAGATTGAGGTTTTGGTAGCTCATCACTCAAATTTTGATTGCAAGACTATGGGCACTGACAAAAGATCTAAACACATTTGCAACTGAACTGAGACTGAAAATGGCTTTTATTGTATTTTTCAGTTATTTTTGCGTACCTGATTCATAGAATTCATCTTGCTTAATTCTACTAGTTCTACTCATAGATCATGAGTTAAGCAGTAAAGATGGTGTTAACATGGGGTGCAAAAAGGTGACTCTCAGGGAGTTTTCTGAAGCTACTAGTAAGAAAAGAAAGGGCGGACTTACCCAATTCTTCTTCCTCTAAACTTGAAGGTGGCTTAAGGTGTGCTGGCTTTCAACAAATAACTACTGTTCACTGAAATATATTGACAAGCTTTTTCACAGCCGGAAGAATTAAATATAGGACAATTATTTTAGAAAATAACCAGCATGGTTTATTTACAATTATTGCTTCAGGGGTCAGGTTGATATGACAGGGAATGTTCAGGGTAAGCTCCAATTCCCAATCATATCAATGGCAAAACTAATTAGTTCAATGTAAACCACAATTTAATTTCTGTGCAACTTGATTCTTTGGTATCAATTAGCCAGAAAGGTCTTTTGTCTAAATCTCAGTTTGGTTTTGGTATAAATGCTACAGAACTTGAGATTTCAGGTTTGCCAGCAAAACCGAAAGTGAAACTCAGCTGAGTCAACATGATTTCCTACAATATTGTTATCCAGGTCCATTCTCCCACAAGCCTGGGACAGTTAGCTGGAAACTCAAAAAATTCTAATGAACCTTGTTTGACTTTTCAGGTTCAAAAAAAAAACCCAGATCAGGGCAATTTTTACCTGGTTTCCCATTTCATAGGTACAGCTGGTTGAAATTTTTCAAATAAAACAAAGCGTGAACACTTGGCCTTTCTCCAAACATTCATTTTTTTTTTTTTATAAAAAAAAGGGGGGAAAATGTTATTGCTTTCACTACATTCTTTTTAAAAAATAATTAAGAATTAATCTTTGTTATCAAATGGGGGGGGGAAACAAAAACCTTCTTGGTGGCCTACAAAATACATCCTTCATTTACTTATAGGCATTTTTGGTTTTGTTTGGACAGCAAAAGCAATTTTTTTGACTGGTTGCCTCACATTGTTGTGTGCTTTAAGTTTCCTTCCATTCATAGCTGAAACACTTTGGGTCTGATTTTCCAACGACAAAGCCAAAAAATATTCTACTTCTGGTCATCATCTCCCAGGTTTTCTGGGACAATAAAAAATTATTTATCATAAAACAAAGCAGGCTGAAAAATGTTATCACACTTGTAAATGTCCCAGTAAATCTTTAAACCCTGCTTTTCCTCTGTTTTTAAGGAAAATTTTTTTAGGTATCAGTCAGGAATCTCACAGTGTATCATCGTATGTAGCTTAGACAAAGATTAGCTTCCATTTCTTGAAGAGTTCATGTTAGATTTTGTAACAGATGCTGCTGGAAATCCAAAAGGTGCAATAAATCTCCTGATCCAACCTTGAGAGAAAACAAGCTGAGTGATGGCAGATGGTGGAGTGAAAGGTCCCTGTGTGGCACAGCATGACTTGAGCCTTGAGATGGCTGGACATTGTCAGGAGCAACCTCTCCTCCCATGAAACTATTCCTCCTTTTCCGCCTTCTACAAAGACTTCAATTTGCACATTTTATGAGCAAGTGCCTGGACCTCCTCTCCCCAGCACAAGGACTGGTTCTGTCTTTACGTTCCAGTTATAATATTTTTCAATTACTGGGTACTTTGTAGACAGTTGACACCATAGTGAGCATGTCCTCTTGAACTGCTTTTAGCCAGAGACACAGCTTAAGCTTTTCAACAGCTGCTTTATCTCTGCTTCTCACCTCTACCCCCACCCCAATTTAAGTTTAAGATGAGCCTCCACCCCTGAAAGCCCATGGTATCTCACTCCAAAGTCCTGTCAGAGCCACAACCAAGGCCATAAATTTCCCAGCTGGGTCACAGTAATCCCTATTCATTTACTGAAACATTATAAATGTGTCCAGGCTCCAAGTGAAACCTAATCCCAACATTCCCTGCATGGCGATTCCTGCAACTGATGGCAGGGTCATCTGGAATTACCATTGCCTTATCTGATTGGAAACTCATCACCTGGGTTTCAACACTGAGGGCTTGGTAATGCCTCATAAAATTGAGCCTTCTGCTATTTCAGTTCTGCTGCTTTGGTTCAGAGCAGGCACCAGGCATTCAGTCTCATAGAGTGGTTGGTCTTGCCTAGAAGGGAGATGCAGAGAGGAGCTGACCAAAAGTGATGTCTCAAATGTGTTTGTCTCATACGGGGGAAAAGAATAGGAAATATCACCACAAGTAAAAGAACGGCTGCCATTGGAAGCTTGGCAACACCAAGAGCTCTTGAGGAAGGGAACAATGTTCAGCTGTTGTGAAGCAGTATCATTTCATTAAGTCTAATAATTTATGTTCTATTTTAGCTCAGGTGGGACCCTCACCATGTTGTATCTGAACATCTTTTAGTAGTGGTTACAGGACATCGTATGTCTTGTCTTTCTGTCTTCCTGTCCTTAAGGGAAACTGAATCTGAAGTGCAGTGGTTTGGTTTGGTTTGGTTCTGGCTTTTTTTGGTTTGGCAGGAGAAAGCTTCAAATACTGGGGGTTTTTTTTTTAGGGTTTTACTTCCATTTCACAACGGAAAAATGAAAATTCCATAAGGAATCACACCTTAGACTTCACGGTCTGAGTACAAAGACCTGCAGGGCAGCCATGTTTTGAACTTTTCAACATAATCTCACAGTTAAACATTTTAAATGTTTTAAACACCACCTGAGGCATTGTGCAGGTGCAGAAATTAACTTCAGCTAATAGCAGATTGAGCTGCAACCCTTCCATCTTCCAGTGCCATGCTATCTCTGTTACTTCCATTCCTTGATATGAAACAGCAAGTGCCTCCAAGCTATATGCTAAATAAACACAGCCCAGGAAAAGCTCAAACTCAAAAGCATCACTTCCAGCCAACATTCCTTCCCTGTGCCAGCCATTCATTCCTGTAATATTTAGTGGATTGCAAAGAGATTTTGGATTTCCTGTCAGGTTTCTGTCCTTCAGGGAGTTAATCATGACTTGGGACTCAAAGAATGGTCTCTGCTGCGGTGCCACACTCATGTATGTGTTGCTGATCTGATTTATAATTGTGCCCTTGCATTCATAAAAGACCTTGTTCAAGTCTCTGAAGAAAAGCAGTGAATTCACTGAGCTTGACTGATTGATTGGGAGATGGGAAGGGACAGGAGGTTTGACAATTTGGTCTGGAGTGGTGGATACTTCTTACACTGCTACGGGGTAAAAAGAGGAGAGAATGCAAACTCCAGGGATTTTAGTGCCTCTACCTCATGTACCGCTTCCATCACATAACTCAGTGCTCCTGGCCAGCAAGCCCCTTCCGACTGAGCAAGGACCAGACAGGAGCAGGATTCAGCCAGCATCAATCTTGGGAACACCGATCAGCTCCTAGCATTGCTCCAGCCTCACTGCATCACCTTGTGTGAGTCATTTAAGCCACTTCTACCCTGCAGGGAGTGCAAGTAGATGCACTTAAGCCTGTTTTCAATGAATTAGCACAGGTACTCCTGGCATTGACCACCGAGTTACATGACGAAGTATTTACCCAGCTTCTCGGGTGGGTTTTTCAGCCATGCTGAATTCCGTTCTACTCAGTGACTACCATGAATACATACACTTAAGCCTGTCTGTAAGTAACTTCCCCAGCTGTAAAATAGGGACAGTGTATCTCTACATTGCAGGGGTGAAAGGAAAATAAATATACTAAAGCTTCTAAGCAGTTTAGGTATTAAGAAAATGAGATACATCTGTGGCTAAAATCTGCAGATAGACCATTTGGATACAATCAGATTAGATTTATCCCCTAATAAAGCATTGTAATTTCTGTAAGCTTGAGAATGTTACTTCTGTCCCAGTGAAGCAAAAATCCCTGCCAGTTCCTAGTCTTAGGCTATGCCAGCTCCTGGGGAAACATCTGAATGAAACAGCAGATCTCAGGAGCCTCATGTGTTTGCTTTTCACCCATTCTCAGCTGCAGGAGCAACTTCCCATGCGCTGGATGCCGATGCTCACCATGGGTCTACAAGCAGCGAGTGCTGTCTGAGGTCAGGTGTGGAATCACTGTAGCATTCCTGTCTCATTTCCCAGTTTATACTGGATCAGTGCTTTGTGGGGTAGGACTGTGGCTTTATTGGTCTGATACAAAAACAAAAAGAAAGCAGAAAACCACCTTTTGCTGTGTTGGGGAACCTAAGCCACCATTGCAAGGCCTGGAAAAATATGTGGCATTTAACAGAGGCTGTCTAGTAACACAGGGCTATTCCAGCACGTACAGGGGACCTGAGGGAGCCAGACCTTCAGATAAAATTTATTGTCAAGGCAGTCTTTCTGAAAATACCACTATTCACCACAGAAATGACCAGTTCCCAGTGTCAGATTTTTCCTGGGTTTACTGCACAGTTAGCCGAAGTCATGCTACAGACTAAATGAACGTCCATCAGCCAGAACACTGGCAAACGTTTTCGTCTCCCTCTTTTACTGGTCACCTCCCCCTGGTTTTCCACAGCCTTGCACCATGGTGTCATCACTGAATCCTTGCTTCCACCAGCCACCCTCCTCACCTTCAATTTGATGGTAAGCTTCACATCTGAGAAACAATAGACAATTAAAAAGAAAAGAAATGACACGGAGGAAGCCACAATCATTTCCCATCCTCTTGGTCCTTGGCTGTCTCTACACCTCCAAACTTTCTCTTCCACTTCTCAGCACATGCAGAGCCACCTTTTGTCATCTTCTCCACAGCAGTATCCCATACAAGCCACACCAGGATTATGGTGTTGTTTAATTGCCTTGTGACCATTTACTGAACCCCTCCAGGAGGCATCAGACCGATGCATAATGAATCTGTCTGCAGCTGAGGAGGTATTTTGTGAAAAACATGGCAGCTGACTAAATCTGTTGGCCATCTCCAGCAGACTGCTGTTTCCTTATGTATGATCATTTTTATTAGCACTCGAACAGCACTTCCTAAAGTACTTCTGTCATCTAAAGGCTTTGACCTAGTTGAAAAGTTTATTGTGAACATTATTTTCAGACCATTAACAGAGGAATCATCGTCTATTTGGGGAAAGCAAGGCGCAATAAAGCTAGAAACAGCCAGGGCCTCTGAGAGACTCATTGTCAACACTGAGATAAAACTTCCAAAGTTGAAGACCACCTCTTTTTATGAGACCATATAAAAATACAGTTCCAGAATTTGGCTGGAAATGGGCATGTAAGCAGAGACTGTGCCTTTTCTTAGAGAAGCTGTGTGCCCTTGGATCATCACAACCATGACAAAAAACCTCTAGAGAGCTAAACTTTGACGGAAGTAGTAGAACGTTTGAGCAGCCTGTGGGTAATCAACTTTAACTACAAAAGTAGAACAGTTTACAAGATTAGTCCTTCATTGCTTTACCCTCAAAAAATACCAGAGAATGCCATTGTCTCAACCAGCTTCAGGTTAAGTTATTATCATCGCTAAGTTAAACATGAAATTATCATTTTTGCCTGGAAATTAGCTTGTAATTTCTTGCTTGAAGCCCAGGGATCTGGCCTGGCTGATGTATTGCCTTTTCCAGCTACGTCAGCCTGATTAATAATATATTGCCTATTGCTAAAACTTTGGTTTTGTCCCATCACAGTGATAAAAAAAAAAAAAAAAACAACAAAATTTGGTGCATCACAAAATATGATCATAATCCATCTCCTCTGAAACACTCTGCTTGAGGAGGTGTTTGAGCAGGTGCATGAAGGGTCTGCTGATCTTCAGGTGTGTCTGATACACCCAGGAGGTGTACAGCAATCTGCAAAACCAGTAGAAATTGCCATTTTCCATGAAACTTCACAAATAGAGCAGTTTTGCCAGTTCATTTTTTCACCTTCCCATCTACAGTAAGGCCAGACACACATCTTCACTGACAGCTGTCCTTGGAAGCATCACAGGTGGATCTGTCATTCCATTACCTTCAGACACATTCAATTTATTCGCATGACAGCAAGGAAAACCTTTCCCTGGAGAGGTCCAAAGGACTCGTTTAGGTTTTCTCAGCACCAAAGGCTTCACTGAACTCCCACAGAGTTGAGCACAGTGTAATGAAGGAATTTTTAGCAACACTACACATAAAATTGGAGCAGGTGCTCTCAATAAAGAAAATTCTTAACCCTGCTCATATTTATTTCAGTTCCTCTCTGTCTGGGCATAAAGCCACCATTTCAGTTTCAAGCTTTCCTGCCTTGCTGGAAAGGGTGAAGGATAACATTTTTTCCCCCTTTTTTATACTTTTCCCCCAAAAGAAAACGTGGAAACAGATTTTAACATCAACCCTGGAAGAATGGTGGGTGATTTGCCAGCAGTACCTCTGAAATGAACTGCCAGGCCACCTAATTAAGCAAACCCTTCCAACATTTTTTAAGCTCTTCTCTCCCTGAGCGCACAGAAGGTCGATTTTGTCCCTTCAGAGGGTGACAGAAAGAAGGGAACTCAAACAGATTCTTCTTGTTTTCCAGACATGGATTTATTTCAGAGGTGAGTGCTACCTGCAGAAATTAATCCTGGATACAGACTGACTGCAGGATCCAGACTATGCATGTTTGAGCATACCCAGAAGTGGAGTTGGAGACACTGGTGATGGAGAGAGCTTTTGCATTTGGTTTATATTGGGAAATGTGTATTTAAATTCAACCAATTATTTTTCTTTTTTAAGCATGTGAGGTACCCAGAGCCATGGGTCTGAGAATAAAAACAGTTCCTTGTTCTCTACCTTTTTCGCAAACAAGAACTTTTGCAGTGAGAGAAAACCCAACCCAACAAAGTGCCAGCACACAGGGTACAAGTCAGTAAAACCATATTCACATTTTCATAATTCATGTGAGCTGCCATATCTGCTAAACTGCTTTGGGCCACTGGACAAGTGTTGGGTGAAAAAAGAAAGGGAGAGTGAGACAAGCAAGCCATTCATAAAGGCAACATTGCAGCACTTTATGGCATTTCATGCTCACAGAGAGGAATCACTGGGAACACTGGAAGGAGTCTTGATGTTAATTATTGCACGGGTCTTGAACTCTCCTGCTGTTTAAAAATAGATGTGTTCCGTCACCCCATAGCTGGTCTGTTAAGGGGGACCTCACCTAGAGATGTGTTGGGTAGGTATCAAAAAGGGAAGTTTTGCTTTTCCCACTTTGCTGAGGTGCACAGGGCATGTTTGGAGTTAAATTGTGAGCTGCTATTTTCATTGTTTCTCACTCATTAGGGAGGAAAAAACCCCAAAAGGGTCAAAAATAAACTAAATTGATTTGTAGCACTGTGTATGAGCACTGAACTTCTTTAGTGTAGTTAGTTTTGACAGTCGCCAGGTTGAGTGACCTGAAAGAAAATATTTCATGCTTGACATTATTATTTGAAAGATTTCACAGGAATCTTTCTTTTCTCCCCTGTAATGGATGGGCAAATAACTAAAGCAGTACTATCAGCTGGGAAAGAGATGAATATCATTTTAGTCAAATCATTTTTGTAAGAGATGCATTGTGAAATCTGCCAAAAGCATTGTCCTATGAATTTATTCAACAGACTTCAATCACTGGTGGATCTGGTGACAATCAAAAAACTGCAATTCTTTTTTCTGCCAGTAAAGCACATTTTTAAAACAATTGCCTATATGCTACTGAAAAGTGAGAAATTGCTTATCCACATAAGTGAAACCTACCCCTTGTAGAAGTAGCTTACTGCTTAAAAGCCCCCACAAAAGACTTAAGTATCACTAAAAGAACTTAATAGAAGGAAGAACTAAGTACTCCTTCCTGAACAAAAAGATGACAACCTTAAATAGTTAGATGCAAGACTAAAACAGAATTAGGAGTACAGCCTGTGCCTCTGAGCTCTATCTTCTACGCACTTCATTGTATTCAGGCTTACAGATAAGGTGCATTTTCTTTTCTCTTTTCAGTATGTGAATTAAATAGAAAAAGGCCTCAATTATCTGGAAAACTGAGGGAACATCAAGTAAAGATATAGAAGTTTTGGTAAGAGTCAACTAAATCTAGAACTGTGAGGAAAACATTATTAGAGAAATTAAAATATTGAGTGATTTGGGGAGTTTTGTCCCAGTAAGAGCTCTGAAATACAATAGTGAACACAGATTTTTAATTTTTACTTCTTTTCTTTGATCAGGTTTATCAACTACAGCTAGGGAATCTATTTTATCTTTTTCTTTAACTTATATTTTCTTCTGAAATTGAACTCCAGTGAGACTGCGCTTTATTGAAGTGATATTTAACTTCGTTATTTCATTCAAAGATTAGCTCCAAGGTCTAATACCCATAGTATCTGACCCTCTTTCAAGGTATCCAATATTTGCCATTCCTTTCTCTGGAGAAAAAGAATCAAACACACTAAATCCATAAACACACAATACCCAAACCAGCTAATTTAGAGAAAAAAAGAAAGCTCCCTTAACGTAACTATGAGCTTCAAAGTGTTTGTACACATAGTTAGGCTTCTTCAGATTCCTCATTAGCCAAAGTCTGTGAAATTCCGTCATTTTTGATAACAGCTACAGTCCTGTGCTTAAGGAAAAGAATGCCTCAGATTATTAACCATATTACTGAAAACTCAATATACCCTTTGAATTTCACAGCTGAACCCTTAATAACAGCTGAAACCCCATTCCTGCTAAGTGCTACAGAACTTGTCTGATTTCATGGTGGGGGCAGCCTGGTCATCTATTTATAGCATTGAGATGAACGTTTGCTGACATACACATGGAAACAATTGGGAATGCAAAGTGGCTCATGCTGGGTCACAGACTGACACACATTTGTTAATCCCCAGTTTTGCCTTCACCTGAAATTGGAAAGAAATGTTGATCACACTTTAAGCTAAACATCTCCAGTGAATGTTTCAATTAGGGCTGGTAAGACACTTGGCGTGTTTCAGTTAAATAGTGAAGGCACTGTGAAAAAAACTAATTAAGTTTAATTGTTGTGCAGTGGTTTAATCAATGTGGTTTGTAATTAAGTGCAAATTATGCACATAATATATTACAGATGTGGAGCCTTACTTTTGAAACATAGAGCTATTATGGGATGTAGGAGAGGTTGTAAGGAGGGGAAGAAATTTGTTGCTAAAGTTGCATTGGAGACTTTGGTTACCCAAGAGTGAGGTCATATATCTCTGTATGTCACAGTACTTTTAACATTGGAGCTTATTCTATCAAGAACCTTCTTTGTTGTTGGGCTTTAAACCAGCAGAAAATTTAGACAACTCAAGCCCTAAAATATGGGATGTTGGTGAGATTTGTGATGGTTATTAGTTTCCTCAGAACTTGAGTAATACTGTAAACACAATAAACTTGAGTTGAAAGACTCATTCCATTCTAACCCACTGTTTTTATATCTTCCCACATAACTTTCTCAAAAAAAATTTCCTTTCTGGCTACAATTTCTCATGTTTAGTCTGAACTTAGAGGTGACTTTTGTTTCTTTCAAGGCTGAAATAAAATTAGCTACTTGGCTACTATAAGGTTAAGACATGAGGAAGAAGATTGTTGGAATGGACTACTTTGCTTTATATATGCTGCACCATATAAATAAATAAATAGGATATTTAAAAAGGTTTTGTTAATTTTTCCTTTTGAATTCAGCCTGGAAAGAGTAAGAAACTTCTTGGCAATGGGGTATGTTACAGTAAGGAAAAGGTTTTTAAATGCTCTGAAGAAATTTGGTTAAAATTGAATGATTTCAGAAGTCTGGTTTTGCCTCTGCTTCAAACATAACTTCAAAGAGAAGCATAGGACTGTATGAACGTGCACAGACCACACTTGCTTTGAATGAGCTGCTTCTGTTTTATTTTCAGCACTTGTGAATGTAGTGTCATCCATCATTTGCTAAGGGAAATACTCTGAGTAGCAGTAAGGCAGTAAGCTAAAAAGATAATCCTTTTATCAGAAACGACTGATTTTCAATTTGTTTGAAGAAAAATGCAGTTAACTCTCTTGCGTTTCCTCATCTGAAGTATACCACTGACTATATGTTCACCACTCTATGAGAAAGAGAAGTTCAATGAATCCCATATTATAAATGTGGAAACTGAGGCAAAGTAGGGAAAAATGCATTGATTATGCTTTCTCAGGAAGTGTATGACAGTATCAGCCTGACTCTCCAAACTTCTGACATCTGCTCATCTTCTACACTTTCTCTTCTTTTTTACCTAAGCTGAGTCAACCAAGCAGTGTACATGTATAATACTAATTCTGTCCTTGGGCAGACTTCTGATTTTAAGCCTTCTGTCAAGATCTATAATATTTTTTTAGCTAGAATATGAGGTGTGAATAAAAAAAACTGTTAAAACAATTGGGGTCAGAACCTGCCTACTGGATACAAGAACTCCTGTGGACTTTAATGGGATTATTTGTGTGAATAAAAAGAGCAGGGATACCCCATGGCTTCCTCATTTATTTCCAGAAAATGGAAACCTGGTGTTATATGACCAGAAAAAAATGAAAAAGAAGTGGCTGGAGTGTGGTAGTTCTCCAGTGATATTTGTAAGCAACTGGAAAACTCTGAATTTCCACAGAAACGTTCTTGTTTATTGCCAAAACCCCCAAACCTAACACTTTTCCAATTTTCAACAACTGTTCTTCAGTTACCTCTGGTTTCTGAAAATTAAAGCATCTTCAAATATATTCATATTTTTCTCTCTTTTGGTTTTCAACCACTCCTTTCTTACAGAATCCAGTAACTAAATCATCTTAGCAGAAATACAAATTTTAGCCAAAAAACTCAGTTAGAAGAAAAAGCCCTTTTTTGTTCCAAATAAACCCTGGAAGGCAGCTTAACTTGCTATAATAATTGTAATATCAGACAAAGGTTCAAGATGAAATGTTGCTTCAGCCTAGCCCAAGTAGAGCTGTGCAGATCCAGTCAGTAATGTACCCCAGCCTGCATAGGCAAAGGTCAATGGGAAAGGTATCCCCATGCCTTCTTTACTCCATTGGACAATGAGGTCCATATGTTGCATGCGCTCCCGAGACCATTGTGACTGGAAGAAGGTCAGCAATGCAGAATTATGGGGAGGAAAGTGAAAAAGTGAGAAGAGGTTTACAAAGGCCAAAAAGCAAGTCTTTCATTTTATATTTAATTTATCTTTTTGCCTCTGAAAAGGGCACAGAGGTTGGAAATTATGATTGAGTTTTTTAATTTCATTAATGGCAGGCTTCGTGGTTGCTAGGGGAATTTGAGCCAA